>JAVQJL010048247.1:0-12227 GCA_036024295.1 Nannoperca obscura
ACTGATAAAATGAAGAAAATATCAGAATAGACTGGATTTAGCTAGAGCAGCGAAGTTTGCTACCAGTAACACAGAAACGCCAATAACCGGAAATGACACAATACGTTCACCTCAGCACCCCCCCTTGGCTACACTCCAAGACAACTGGCGAAGCGAAAGGAGACGCTGCATAGCATTTCCCTGGTGGTCAGGATGGTCAAAAACTTGAGACAGGTTAGAAGCAAAATCTTCAATCGACTGATCCACAAATGCATTGTTAGCATGCATAGCCTGGGCCCAATCCAGCGCCCTTCCCCTTAACATTGTCATTATATAAATCACCTTGGAGTCATCAGAGGCAAAGGACTGCTGCTTCTGCTTGAACACCGTCTTGCACTGTAACAGAACCCTCTGCATTGCCGTAGGCCTCCGTCAAACAGAGTCGGATCGGGAGAATGAGAGTCCTGTATCAGCCGTGTGACCGGTGTGGGAGGACCCTACAGGGTAGTGGAAATAGGGTAGTGTGGATCCGTCCTATACGGGTCCGTTGGGTCCATGCTGGCCAGATCGTTCTGTTACTGTTTCGGGAGGGGTCGTGTCGGACCTGGACACAGAAGACACTAAACAGGAGGGAAAGTTGAACAGAGAGTTTATTGACCACATGGAGGAAAACGGTGTGGAGGAGGGTAGCCGAGAGGAAATCCAAAGGAGCCGTCTCTCCGGGTGGGTCGTGGCGAGGAGTGTGGCTGCCGACTGGGAGCGTTTCAGCAGGTCTGTGGAGCATAGAAGAGTAAACATGGAGCCAAATATAGTTCAACGTGACACGTAGACTGTGGAAAATACTATCAATTGGCCGATCAACATACCACATGAGTAGACTTCTACGATCTGGCGCTGAGTGTGCTCAGGTGTGTGATCCCGCCATGTCGACAGCCACGCCTTTTGACCCAGATCCTTGCCACGGGCGGAGCAACATACAAATCATTGGAACACAGGAGGGGAAAACAAAAGACAACACAGAATACAGGGGCATCTGACCCGTGGCTTGGACTGCTTTGCTTAGCTTTAGCAAGGTGTTTTTTTTGGTATCTAACTTAACCACAAACCATTCCCTTTTCTTCTGTCGTGGGACAGCTCTGTAATGACTTGGTTTTAGCTGATCAAGTCTCACAAATGCACACTGTCTCTGAAGCAGGTGACACTTATAAAGGCACACGGAACACTCAAACAATATGAGAGGGTTCTTGCATGAGGCCCATTGAGACTGCATATTGGTGTGATTGGTGTGACATGCAAGCTAATGTAATATATAGGGTGTGGTAACGTTCTACCACAATGTCACAGTATTCATGACAAGGTGTGTAAGATTTAGGGGGATCTACTGGCAGTAATGAAATATATAATATAATATTGAATATAATATTCACAAGTATGTTGAAAATAGGATATAATCACATGACAGTAAGAGTCATGGTGTTTTCGTTACATTAGAATGAGCCTTTATATCTACAGAGGGAGCCACTAAATCCTACATACTGGTCCTTTAAAGGCAGACTTCTCCATGGTGGTGAGTGGTTTCCAAGGAATGAACAAATAACTAATTCTCACACCCTTTCTTTAATACATCTTGGATGTTTTGAATTGAGCACGATTTCACTGTATTGTTTGGTCATCAGGGAGAGTTAAGTGATCACATGGTGTGTTGAAAGTGCCTACATATACAGTATGCCCTGGAGTGTTTTAAATTAATGACTTAATTCCAAAAGGCCTTTTTAAAGCTGGTCTTCTGCCATCAAATAAGTAATTATATAGTAAAGTAATTAATTGTTGACTATTTTACCCTTTATTATGAGGATATTATGCAATATTGTGCACAATGATTGTAGTGGTGGCCCACTACATTCTAATGGTAACCTGGCTTATTCAGAACAAGCTGGCAGAAAAAAAATAAGGTGGTAGGTTACACCTGTTTGGATTAGTCATGGCTATGCATGCTACAGGCCATTGTGTTCAAACACTTACTGCTCCGCCTTTGAAACATTTGGACCGCACCAGTAGTCATTTTGAAACAATTCCTGAGGCCAAAACCCAGGAATTCATATTCCCTCACCACATTAGAAGTTACGTTAAGGGACTGTATGAAAGTTATTTCCTGGGGAGGACAGCTGAATCTTGTGTAAGAATATAAACACTTTGTGTGACTTGACATAAGAAAGAAACGGAGGAGCTAAAGTTATGCACACTCTAATGTGCTTGCAAAATGGCCAAGAGAGCTTTTTAGAATTTTGGTAGGGTTTGCAGCTTTCTTATTTCTTTTTATAAAAAGACAAAGTAATTTAACTGGAAAACTATTTTACACAGAATATGAAGCAACAATGAATAGATACGAATACAGATATTTTTGTGAAATAAACAGATACATACTATGCATTACACCTCTAGTTTAGACCCATCCCCAGTCTTAGAACTGCAATATCCTCGCCTCAATATAAATTAATTTGATTTGGATTGAACTCTTCCATGAATAAAAAATAGAGGTAGTTAACATTCCAAATGCCCTAGTTCCTATGACTTGGGAAGAAAGATAACTATGACAATGATAATAATTATAAAAATGTGCAGAGTTAGACTCAGAAAAAAATGCATAATTTCTGCCCCCCCTAATAATTTCCGCACAGTCCGTAAATCACATGCAGCCGAATATAGTGGAAGTCATGATTTAAATCCCCTGTCAGCCTTCTATCTTGCATTGTGTGCATCCGCTTCTTTTTCAACTTGTTCTACATATGAAGCAGAACAGCAATAATCTAACATAAAATGTGAGTTTCATAGTGAACACATATTTATATCTTCTGACAAAAAAGGGAGAAGTGAAATAATTTACACACAACAGTGTTTGAATTGTTTCCAAGCAGCAGCTTTTTAAGGCGGAGCTGCAGTAATTCATAGGCTCTGTACAGTGCATGTACAGAGCTCCAGGTTAGGTGGTGAAGTTATTTTAGACAAACTGTCTAGCTAAAGAATGAACACAATAAATCATATCAAACCACATTTCGTTGCAGCACAGCTGACCTTGACTGATATCGGGGACTTTATCTCAGCGACTATATTTCTATCTTAATATTAACACCTCTGTTCTGTTTGATTTTAGCATCCTCGCAGTGTCTAGTACACACTCTGTCTTCTCCCACAGCTTTTTAGCTGTCTACTTTCCAACTCGATTCTAACAGAATAAATGGGCTCTGCTGTTCAGTGTTATTCACAGTTTATGGCAGTAATAGACATGTTAATTGTCTTAGACTTCCATTAGCATCCAAGCTAAAATTAGCTGCTCCATCATGCTTGGAAAGCATTAAGGCTTAATAGCACTCATTTATAAAGGAAGTTGCCATTCCTTCACAGGATTGAGGCAATTAGACTAAGAGCACTGAGCAGTCTTTGAAATGTTTACCATGACGGTTTATATGTATTATTTTAAGCAACAAAACTTAAGGTATATTTTTAAGCAACAAAACACATATGGCATTTTTGTGTCCAGCAGTGCAGTACCACAAATTTCTAATGATGCCAATGGTTTGTAATGTTGTAGTTATGTGCATGATACTTGTGTTCTTTAGTAACCTCTGACTAAAATGGATAGTCAGAGGTTAGTCTGAATAGTCAGAGACTTTATTAATCCCCACTGGGGATTAATAAAGTCGTATCTTATTAAATTGCACATTGGGCCTTAAAACACGTTCCAGAGAATCCCATTGTATCTAACTGCTGAAAGATATTGTAAAGGGTGATTCAGTGCAGACCAGTTTGTGGACTAGCTGTAAATATTTCAATTCAAAGATGCAGTTGCTGCTGACACTGGTATACTATCCAGGATAATAAGTACTCTTGGTCACCAACAGGGTCAGTGGGTGGTCCTGCTGTGTGCCCTGATGTGTTTGAACTCAATTGTAAATGCCACTGTTATCCAAAGTTATACAACATTAAGCTGAACAACTGTATTCTTGCTCAACCTTGGAATTGATATACTATAGTGCAGAATACTACAGTATGAATTACACTGTATATTATTTTGAAGAATATATTTACAATATGTGTTACAATCAGAAATCTATTGTCCCACAGACTCAAGCTCACAAATGACTGCTATGGCATGAACCTACTGCCATTAAAGGCAAAAACATCTTATTATACATTTTTTTCAACTATTATTACTATTATAATGGCTGAGGTCACTAACTAACCAAATACATGAGTAAAGTGATAATGTTTAATGCCACTTATGGTGACAGTGGCCCTCAGCAGGTTGAATAAGTTAACTTTCATTCAGGGGACTCTCCAGTTATTACACAGTGGTAACTGAAGTCAGAGCTGTCACTTTTTCCTTCAGGCTTATTTTGGAAAGACTTAAACATGGCTCACCCACTCAAAGTGATCCTTGTATTGCCTTGATGTCTTAAAAACAAGGATACTCTGCCAAGGTCACTGACTGTCTAATTATCATTATGATCCAATAATGTTTATCAAATGGGATATCCTTGAAATGTAGTAAATCCACTTTACATTTCACACATCTAACACAAACA
Source organism: Nannoperca obscura (assembly GCA_036024295.1). NCBI lineage: Eukaryota > Metazoa > Chordata > Actinopteri > Centrarchiformes > Percichthyidae > Nannoperca > Nannoperca obscura. The sequence goes on from JAVQJL010048247.1 coordinate 4,563, forward strand.
TCCCTCTTGTTGGGTATTAATGATAATATCTTAGGTGCGATGAATGTTCAAGCCAAGTCATTTGCATGCCAAGGAAACTTTATTATTTAGCTTGCATAGTACCTTGCATGATATATGAGCAAGGAAAAAAAGGTGTTGAATTATAGGTATACTATCAAGTCTAGCTGGACTTTTTCATTCACTCCTGTTACATTTACCTATAAGGTTAAGTGTTTGGCTCAATTAGACTGTATCTAGGGCAATGCATTAACCCCTCCTACTTGGCTGGTTAAACTGCAAGATGTCAGGAGATATTAGCATTGATGTTTGCGTCTACAAGGTTGATGTTAAAAACCACTGGGAAATCGTGACCATCTTTTAAATCCTATGCCATGGATTTTAGTGTTGGGTATCCAAGATTCCACAGCTCATTACAGTTCATTTTAAGGAATGGACATGTCTATGTCAAGAGGTAATACAAATCAATTCACTTCAAGTTGCTAAATATTTGCTATGAAGACTTCTTACTTACTTTATAGGAATATTATGCAACAGACATGGATCTACATCTCAGAGCCCATTAAAGTTTTCTATACATGTTAGGAGTTGCTAATGAATCAAGTTACCATCACCATGGTAATTCCTTGAAAGTGCAAACCTGATAGTCACAAGTTAACACTAGAGTAACACACTGATGTCAATCAGTTACATCTACCTTATTAGCAAGTGTCATGTGTGTGATGTGCACATCTTTGGTTATATAAAAATGCCAATATAAATTTATATAGTTTGAAATAAATCATCTTTTTTTCTGGTGTGAAAGTTAGTTAGTTACTATATCTTGCGCCAACCTTGAAAAACTACAAGGAACTTCAATATGTTACATTGAAAAGCGAAATCATCCAAAATCAATAGGTGGAGCTTCATTTTGAATTGAGAACATCATTTTAAAAGGGATAACTCACAAAATCCCCCCCCCCCAAAAATGTGGAGCTGCCTATTGTATTGGGAAATCTTGGTTTTGGAAGTCAACATACTAGATTTAAAGTGTGACTTCCAAAACCAACATGTTGACTTCCAGAACTAATACGCCCACATTCACATGTGTTCCCAGTATGTTACACAGAAAAAAATCCAAAACCACCATGTGCAGCTGTACATTGGATTTGAATGAATTAATATATTGGTTTCTGAAGGCACCATTCTAGCTTTGGAAGTTAAAAGAAACTGGACTTCCAAAATCAATAGGTTGACTTTCTGATAATGCCAGCTCCCTAAACAAACATTCATTTTCGGCCTAAAATGCACAGTGATATTCCCTTTCGAGTATGTTACACTAAAAGAGTCACTCAGCTGAATTTTCACGAGGCATCACGCCTTTGTGACAAACATCTAAATCAAGTTGAGTTAATAAGAAACTTTATACTGCCATGACTGATCTTAGAATGATATGCTGTGTTTCAAATTGTGCACTTCTGTTAGTACACTAACATGCAGTATACTGTGTACACTATGTACTGACTTGTGTACTTGTACTTGTACACTTGTGCGCTTACTGGAAAGGACAATCACAACCTTTGACCAGGAGCAGCATTAACACCCACATGCAAGATAGATAGATGGATAGATATATATATAGACTTTATTAATTCCCATTGGGAAATTGCAGTGTTGCCGTAAAAAAAGAATGATAAAAAGAATCAGCATAACAAGAAAATACAATTAACTAATAAATAAATAGAGATCTATATATATATATCTGTATAAATCAGTGTGTTGTCCATTGCCACTCAGAGGATAAGTCTCCTCTCGCAGCTCAGAGGGGAGTCATTATATACAGATATCATGGTGGGCATGAATTACTTCTTGTAGCGGTCCTTACCACAATTGCTGCACACCAAAATATCTGCCACCTTGTTTGCTTACTTGACTTGAATTAAATTATATAAAAAATGTATACAAAATGAATGTGCTTGTACTTTTACCTGTAAGAATTGCAGCCGCGCCTGCCATTTTCATACGTTGGTGGTCCCTCCCCTTCCGCTATGTAACCAAGATGGCGACCATTGAGGGTGAAAAGTTCCACACGACCGTTATGAGTACACCATCCAGGTACACAGTATTTTGCTATACTTGTCAGTGTGAACGCACTTACGCACTCAAAATACTAAGTGTAAGTACGGAAGTACACAATTTGAGACACAGCAAGGATTTTGTTTTCTTCCAGTTATAGTTTTAGCACAGTTGCCTTGGACCTTTCACCTTCAAATTCTGTATCCATACCATTTATTTGCAAATGTAGCACCAAAAAGGTGTCCAAATGCACACAATGACCTACTCATTAACTACGGACAAATTAGGGATCTTTGGTTTTAACCTCAAACCTAAACCCATTCCTAATCTTTAAATTTCCTGTTGCAAAAGGGAGAATAAACTGTGAACAAAATCTTAAATTGGTTTTCACAAAGAGGTACCAGAACACAGAACACAGGACCAGTAGACATAGTTTAAACCCAATTTGTTATGTTGAAGAGCAGGAGACGGCCTCCATTAAGAGTAGATGTCAGGCTGTCGAGGGCCACGCCAATCGATAACAGATGTCTTTATTTACACTCCGAGGTGCTTAAAGAAGACTTCTTTCATAACTGGATATTCACAGGCAGACAGTGGATGACATGGGTGATGTTTAGGGGGTATGTACAAACAAGGTTACGTTGGTTCTGAGGCACTTTCAAGCATCGCATTGCTCCCTTTTGTGTGTTTTTTGTTTGTTTCATTTTTGTTCTGTTTTCATTACTGCAGTTTTCCAATAAATGTCAGTATATTAATAATAATAAAATTATATTATTTTTTAGTATGTAAGAGATAATACCTATAAAGCTGTACATGCCAAGGTTTGCAAAGTGGAGGCAAAACACCCTCCACTTCACTTCACTTCGTCAGGTGGACTTTATCTTCTGCACTCTCCATTACAGTGATGGAACGTATTTCTTGGAGTGGATTATCCCATTTATACCATGGCCACTTTTCAACAAATAAACAGACGTGAAATTAAAAATGCCAGTTGTTATGATATTACTATTATTACAGTATCTCAAATTTTCTACCGCTTGCTTTTTGGCTGTATGTCTACATGTATTTTCCAAAACCTTGTTCTTGGAGTACATTGATAGCTACAAGAAACTGAACTGTCAAACACATTAGCTCTCTAATGCTGATTATTGTAATGGGATTTTGCTCTATATCCATTTAACTCTGTATCATGTTGAGTTAATTATTCTGTATCTCTCATTCTTACTATTAAACTTGCCTTCTGGCTATCCTTTCTAACAGACAAGTCAGTTAATCTGACTTGTGAATTCGAGGCGCTCTTAACTGGGACTTCCTTAAACCTCTTTATTTTCTGTGCAACTTTGACCAGCTCCACCGTAGCTGACTTTAAAAGTCCTTTTATTTTTCCCTTTTGAAATTCAATTTGCTAGGCTCTCACTGAAAGTATTTTATTGGTAACACAAATAACACTAGTTTCAAGTTCTTTAGATGTGCTACAGTTTACAGTTTAATACTGGCCCATGGATTTAGACCTACAAACAAACACGTGCGTTATAGGAGTTCAGTTATACTGTCTGGTTACTTAAATTTAATTGAACCTGCCAGCCAATCAGAATAGAGAATTCTTAGTGGCCATGGTACAATATTTGGATCTTGCTTTATTTAGTTTGGCAAGACATCAAACTAATATTGCCTCATAATAATAATAATACTTTTTAAAAAAACATCTGGGTAAGAATTTGATTACCACTGTTCTCCAGCAGTGCAACCACTCTCTCATGTACCAGATGACAAATAAAGCATGAGCATTGCACCTATAGCCTAACAGCCGTGTTGTGTTTGAACTGAGACATATATGTGTGTGTGTGTGTGTGTGTGTGTGTGTGTGTGTGTGTGTGTGTGTGTGTGTGTGTGTGCGTGCGTGTGTGCGTGTGTGTGTAACAGAGACCTGCTGAAACAGATAAATGAGGCCAGCAATGTTACAGATTCCCTATCTGAAAAAGGCTTATGCCAGCTGTGTGTAAACTCCAGTCTGGGACCATAAACAGGATAAGCAGGTACAAACAACGGATGGATGATGGTCTCAATGTCTAATACACCCGGCTTTGTATCTCACCTGCCAATGACCAGTCGACATAATGTTTTTTTTTATAGAGACTTGTTTCCCCAACAAAACAACACCATCCTCAAGATTTATTTGTTGTTTGGCACATAGGGGTTACAGCTCTGTACAGGACGTAAACACAATATTGACCAACACAAACTCTACTTTCTATGGTCAAGCACTTGTTGATGCAAGGCAGACTTTTGTTCACAGTATGGGTGTTCCCAAATTAATGTATTATCCAGCGTATTTGTTTTGTTGCAGACTAAACTGGACTTGCTTCAAGAAAATCATTGTTTCTTCAGATTCACTGCTTATCATGTTCCAAAACTTACAAAGTGTTGTAGATTGTTCAATCTAGTTGTTTCTTATCAAAGTATCCAAAGGAATTACGTTCATGTTGGATGATGTGACACCTCACAATTTCTCACGATGTCCAGTGCAGATATTCCGTGCCTGTACAGGAAGTAGAGTGCCCTTTTGGAGCAAGGCAGAAAGTTAGGGTGTGGTAGTCTATTGACAGCTCTATGGAGTGTTTTAGCATTTTTCAGCTCATTGTTTTCACCGCTCATAGCATTACTGTTTTGACACAGTCCCACCACTCTTTGGCAGGTGGCAGGTTATAGTGAAAACTGACTATACAGAACCTGCCCAACACTACACTCAAACAGCAAACAGACAGAGTTAGCAAATAGCTGGTATGGAATATTTAGCAGTTAAAGAGCCTGATATTTTCCTAAGGAGTTGATGGAGAAAAGAGTGAGCTAAAAGGGGAGTGAATATTGTACTTAAATAACACTGATGGCTAGAAACACAACTTAAAATAAATGCAAATGTTGCTCCATTTCTGCTGGATGTGAAAATTGGCGACTGTTTGCTAACAACTTTTAACGTTGTATTCACAGCTTGTTGTGCTGCCCCCAAGTGGCCAAAAAAAAATGTGTTTTAGTAACCTTACCCTAACCTTAGTTATGCCTTAAACATTTTCCCAAACTTTAACCATACCATAGTTGCCATGCACAGATACTGTAAATGGTGAGAGGTTTAGAAATGTAACGTAAAAAGACATTAAACATAATTATGGACTGCGGACAAATAGTCAAACAATTAATTACAATTAATTTATTAATTTATTTTCCTAAGCAACCACGGTGTTAATACAATCCCACTGCACTTACACTACTATGTAATTATGAAATGGCGGATGTTAGATGTCGTGCGCTTTAAATGTTACTCCCGCAAGGAATTGTGGGACAGCAATTTTTCCTTTCCTTTGTTAAAGGATGGTCCAGTGTATCCTATGCTAAAGGAGAAAGGATGCATTGAAGCAGCTTTCAGCTCTTATCGTAGCTGCCACTTAGATACTTCTGGATCATTTCACTCAGTTAGGAACCTTACTTAACAAAAAAGAATATTCCACCACACATATCCACAACCATCCTTTTTCACAGCAGACATTTCGACTTGTCATAGTCAGTTACTAAGCAGCTAAACGGAATTAAGCTATCCTTCATTTGATAATTTACACCTGTGCTTTTCCGTTTGTGGCATGTCAAAATACATTCTATGAAAAAGGCCTATAATGACGATTTGTCTGTGACAAGGTTGATTTTTCAACCTTTCTGACAGACGCTGTTTTCCATTCTTTTAAAAACAGTATGACAATCAACTTGCAGAGACCTAAAAATGACTTGATAGGCACTCCATTACAGCTGATATATTCTGTTTTATGTGTGTTGTTGTTGTTGTTGTTTTGTCAAAGGTATTATATCATTGTGTGGTAATTCAGTTGAAAGTCTTCTGCTGACTTATGTGTTCATGTGCTGGTCAAAAATGTAAGTTATGAGAGTTGGCTGCCATATAGCATTGCATTCATGAGTTACAGTATGTTGTGGTAAAATCAAACCCAGAAGACACAGAGAAGAAGATATACTGTATTAAAATAGCCCTTAAACCCCCTTAACTTACAGGACGGGACCTTTAATGGTGTCATGAGGTAGAATAGTTACACAGTCCTCTGACTTTGAGTCTAAAATGTATGTTGAAGGTCAGTGTTCCTTCACACCCTACAACTCACAACCTGTGTCTTAACAGATGAAGAATCACTCCATTTACTCTCTAAGACTGTCTGTTCAGCCACTTTAAGAGAAATCAATGTACTTCAGCCCTGAGGAGAATAACACTCTGAAGCTATTCTGACCTACAAATGACTACTCTGCCATCCCCAAAGTCTTGTCTGTGTTTGTGAGTGTGTGTGTGTGTGTGTGTGTGTGTGTGTGACAGGAAGACAAAGAGAAATAGATCAGGGGGTCTTTAAAGGACAATAATGCATATGGTACAGCATGTTTGTGACATGTTTGCAAGAAAAAAGAAAAAATTAAGCAGAGGTCCAATATATATAATTCTGTGACATGTGTTTTAGCACACACATAGTATGAGGACATGTTACATTCACTCCAGTCTTGACTGTGTCCCCCTAGTCATATAAAAACAGAAATCAACTCTTTGCGATGTGGAGAACTGTTTATTTTTTACTGAGCGCCACAGATGGTGAAAATCCAGTATCTTTGGCATCCAGAATTCATAGAACAATGATAACATGTTCAGATTGGCGGTCACACCTCCTCCACTCTAGTGCTCAACACCCAAGACCCCTGTGGCTGTGTGCTCAGCCCCCTCCTGTTCACACTGTATACCCATGACTCTAATGCCTGAAATGGAGAGAACTCAACAATCTTGCAGGGTGGTGCATATATAAGCATATATAATAAGCTACTGATCAATGTCAGGAAAACCAAGGAGCTGATTTTTCATTTTAGGTAAAAGGAGGCACAGACACACACTGTTGTCTACATCCGTGGAGCTGAGGTGGACAGTTTTAGGTTCCTGGGAATCAGCATCATAGAGAAACTGTCCTGGTCATCACACATCTCCAAGCTGGTAAAGAAAGCTCAGAAACGACTGTATTTCTTAAGGAAACTTAAGAAGTTCTTGTTCATTTTACAGAGGAGCAACAGAAAGCATCCTGACAGGAAACATTACAAACTTGGATGTGCACTGCCCAGGACAGGATGGATCTGCAGTGGGTGATTAAAACCGCCCACACCATCGTGGGTACCCCTAGTATGTGGGTATCAGTAAATGATATCAGTAAGGTCAGCTGCTGGCACGGGACCTAAAGTCTAATAAAAAACATTACCAACCCCAGCCGCAGCCTGTTCACCCTGCTGCTGTCTGGCAATCAATACAGAAGTATCCACTGCATTACCACCAGACTACAGAGCAGCTTCTTTCATCAGGCTGTGAGGCTCCTCAACTCCACCTCGTCCTTCACACTCCTCCATAAATAAATGATGATGGAACTTTCTTTTATGCTGGTTTTGCACGTTACTATACCACTACCTTTGTATAATATATTTATATACACTACCGTTCAAAAGTTTGGGGTCACCCAAACAATTTTGTGTTTTCCATGAAAAGTCACACTTATTCACCACCATACGTTGTGAAATGAATAGAAAATAGAGTCA
>JAVQJL010048252.1:0-36660 GCA_036024295.1 Nannoperca obscura
CAAAGAGGGGAGGGTATGTTGATGCCTACCAATAAGAGGGGAGGGTATGTTGATGCCAACCAATAAGATGGAAGCCTTAAGGTCCAAACGTGTTAAGACGTTAAAAATGAACGTCTTAAGACGCACGTCAAAGTAGAGGTTTTGGTCCATTTGGCCTTCCATACAGTTCCGCCGCCTTCACGCACCACGTCGCCCTTGCGAGCTGCACCACTGGCTGTCCCCGCTCCTCCTCTGTTACATAACCGACCAGAGAGTCTACGCCAGGGGTGAAGGGAGAGCGCAACACTGGAGCAACCTCCAAATCCGACACGATTTCATTAATGTTTTATGATTTCAAGGGGAGGTTCGTTCAAAGCCAACACGCGTGTTTAGGCTGATTAAATGCATTAAGTCTAATTGCTCTCGTAAATTTAACACGCTCGTAAAGTGAAATCCAGATGCGAGAATTCATTCATTTAATACATAAGAAATATTTCTGGGAAAAGTGCGTCAATTGCGCACAACGCGCAAGTGAACGTAAGATGACACAAGAAAACTGAAAGTAAAGTCTCCCATTGTTGGCACAACCACACAGGGCGCCAATATTCTGCTATTCTGCATCTGCAATATAATAAAGCCAAACTCTGCAGCTCTACTGCGGGTCCTCCTGCACGTCAGGCAGGACCCAGCCTCTGTCCTTAGGGTACCAACTGGAGCCCACGTTCCTACTTTATAATTTGCCCTTTAAACAGACAAAGTGCACGAATCGCATAGTAAATGGCCCCGGACAGTAACCACGTTTTGGCGGCTCATTGCTATTTTCTAACTCACAGCTCGGTTCAGCCTCTCCGCGTCCCTCCTCTTACCCGCTCGCCGCTGCAGTCGTCGCCTTGATGGAGTTGATCCGGAGCCGGGTGGCGATGTTCCTGAGCGCCTGGACCGTCTGCTGGTCCGGTTTGTGGTAGTCCTCCATCTGGCCGATGAACCGAAGAAGAGCACACACGCGCGCACACAAGCCGGTTAAATGGAGTAAAGAGTTAAAAAGTCCCCGGTTTGCTGTTGCGGGAATAAAGGCGAGAAGTGGGCAGCGGACGGTGGCAGGGGTTAAAGAGAGACAGCGGTGTTGAACCTGAGCGAGGGGGGGGGGCGTGTCTGCAAGCAAAGCCTATGAATATTGCTAATCTAGAACTAAATAGAGCCTACAGTTACTCCAAACTGTCACGCAGGAGCACAGCCAATAGTAGGAAGGCTTTTGGGTTGAGATCAGTCCCACACGCACGCGCAGATGCAAGCTCTCTCTCTCTCTCTCTCTCTCTCTCTCACACACACACACACAAACACAGAGTCAGACACACACTGGTCAGGGACGCTCAGATTCAATCTCGACAGCTCCGCATTGCATCTAATGAAGGTTTTTCGACAGAAGGTACAACGACAGAAACTCAGGAGTGAAAACAAACGAGGAGACATCGAACACAACGAACAAATGCGCACAGTGGTTAGACAATTTCAAGATGAAGCAAGTATAAACAGCAAATTAACAATTGTAAAATGTTACAAAACCTCAACATATGGCTGCACAGTTGAGGCATGATTTGAGTTTCTATAGTAACACAATTCAGCTCTAAACGCGTTACTTCTGCATTTTGGTTGATATTCACATTGAATGACAATGGGACTTGTATACTTGTGCCTACTCCCATCACATGCAACTGTAGTATAAGCATAACTCTTGGAAAAAGCCCTTCATGTTGAGGCAAGTGTGTGTGTGTGTGTGTGTGTGTGTGTATGCGTGTGCGCTTTCACTTCAAACTAATGGACTTTCCTTGTAGTTGCACCATGTGGCAGTACGGATGTGAAACTGTAAGTTCTCATCTAGCTGCACCAGTATCACCAAGAAACCTCCTCTACATTTAATACATACGGTATTTGGACAAAATTATATTTAAGGAATTGAAAGGCTTTCACAGTAAGCACCATGTAAATAAGGATTACAGACTTGGATATAAGGACGTGTGCAGCATGCCCTGAACATGAGAATTAGCCTACACAGGGCACACAGTTTTTGTAGTGTCTCTAAGGGAAAGGTGCTCAATGGGCACAACAAAGGTTTCAGAGGGTGTGTGGTCTAATAATGTATACGTATTCTGGTGTGACTGTCACGAAGAGCAAAATAATAGACAGAAATAGTGCAACACAGTGAGAATATTAACAGTGCCCTCTTTAAAACAATAAAATATACCTATCCTATGCCACAGCATTAAAGACAGGCAGAAAGGGTGGTGTGCAAAAAGGATCACAAATGTCAGTAATCTTTCCCTAATGACATTTCCCACAGAGGCTGACCTGATTGGCTGCAGTACAAACCAGCTAAACCTGCAACATGCACTTACACGCCATTCGGCTAGTGGTACGCAGTTTAATGATCCAAATAGTATTTTGCCTTTTGGTTTGGCACGTTATATTATATTATATATATAATATAAAGGTTAATTTTTGAAAACTAACCTTTATTTTTGTGATCTTGACAAATACACTGGCTGAGACCGACTTCCACCTTTGGCTAGCAAGGGAACTGAGGAGGATGATTCAAAGGGGGAAATAACATTTTTATGGCCAATCTAGGGCCGCATGCGGAGTTAATCAATATCTCCTTCCTGAGAAGGAGAGAGACATTTGTTTTGAAACTTGAACTCAGTGCGACTCCCAGATCAAGTTCTCTGATTAAATAAACCCTTGCATAGGCCTGATAGCAACTGATTACAATTTATTGTTTACAGAGTTTCAACCCTGGACCTTTGAGTACAACAGATTAACAGTAAGCACCTAGTGACATCTGGTGGTCAAACAGAAAATGCACCATTCTTTTGTCTCTGACTTGAAAAAATTAAAGAAATATGGTTTGAGGAACCCCAAAAAACCATGTTAGATTGTCTCTTAATTCATGTGCGCTCTATTACAGAATTCTTACAAGACAGGAAAAAAAAAGAGTAAACTGGGAAACTTATTCTGACTCATAAAATTTAAAACCTACAAAAACAAAACACACACATTCCTGTTTAATCTTCAAAGCTTATTCCCACCGCTGATGGAAAAACAGCAGCAAACAAAAACAGACAACCCTATTTTCAAATCTTTAATATCACAAAATAGTCATAAAGCAACTAAAGCACAGTGACAACAATCTTAGAAAATATATGTAATTTGCACAGACTTTCCCAAAATCTCATCTCTGGCTAATCAGATAAATTATACCAAAGCATGAAATAACCTTAAAATCTTAAATATGTGATTGGGATTAAAAAACTACATTTCAAATCATTCTTCCTGTGTGCATTTATTTAACCAGCACATGCCAGAAGTGTTGGCAAGATGACCTCTGAAACGGAAAATGTTGCAACAGGACAACGAAGGGTACAGGTTTGATTTGCTCCCTGGCTGTGGACATGTCCTTTTGGCATTACAAATTAAAAAGTTGCAAAATAAAAATAGGAAAGAAAATAATGTTGGTACTGAAAGCACGTGGATCCGAGTTCATCTTAAATATGCAGGACACAGAGACGGACACGCTGCGTGAGAACATCAAATACATTCAAACAGCAGGACCAAATGTAAACTCGTGGTGTCACAATCAACACAGGTAATTTATGCAGAAATTCATATTGTAGTTATTTTCATATCGTTGATTACACGATTTTCTGATGTTCAGCGAGTGACACGAACATTTTCGAAAGAGAGCCGTTATCACTGCAAGTAAATGTTAGCGACACAAAAGAAAAACGTCTACTTCCACACAAAGACTTACTATAGTGATCGCTTAGGGAGCTATAGTCTAGACGTCTGAACGGCAATGTGTAAAAAAAGTAGCCTGATCATCAATGGGCTGACTACTGGCGTCAAACATCACTGTATCAGCTGTTAGAAAACCATAAAAACTTCCATTTTCATGCATTTACATTCTTTTTAGACTGTTTCAATGCCGTGAAACGTGCTGAACATTTCGTGACAACGGCGAAAATGAAACCTATTGGTAACCTGTTGTGTGTGTGCGCTTGTTCACAAATGCACACATGCCACATAATACAACATTTTTCCCCTCTAAATAGTTGAAAGCTGAATTGTATGTATATTAGTTATTATTGTATCAGTTTTCTTTGATCATGAACAGCATGGGGGTCAACAGTCACTCAGCGTTGCACATGATGAGAAGAGGGGTGTGCTTCTTCCTGTTTTCACTGCGGTCTGCAGGGTTTACGGTGCAGTGCTGCAGTAGCCTTTTACTGCAAAACATATTTAAATAAATCTTTTGTCTTTAAGTCTTTGTGATTTAAGACTTAACTATGGCCAAAAAAGAAATATATTTATATATATTTAGAAACAGGAATCGAAGTCATTTATATTTTTCACTAGTAGTTTGGATAACTGGTACAAACTCGACTGGTTTGAAACATATTTAAGCTATCAAAATATCTGTCATCAGTTCCCCCCATTTTCTAATAATCCAAAATGAATAGCATTGTTTTAATTTTTTGCTCGTATTTAAATGATAGATCCGTTGCAGGAACAGGACCCAGTGTTGAAGTTAAACTTAACTCAACTGTACCATCTTAAAACTATCCCAAAATGCTGGTATCCCTAAAGGGGGTTGCGATTATCGTCTATTGCACACGTTCCCCTCCACGAACGTCACATACCGTGAGCTCACCTGCTGGAGGAGAGATGAACGACACAAACGAGGAGAAGGTCAAGGAAAGAGGCAGAGCAAGTATGAGGAGAAATGTGGAGAAAGGAAGGGCAGCAGAGAAGCTGGGCTTTATCAACATGTCACAATCGCTAACGTAACATTTCAAAAAGGCAGCCGAGAAGAACTGATTCTTAGTTTTGAACTCTAAGCTGCAAGTGCTTCTCCAAACAATAACGGGAGTTCTTTATCCTCCTTGGAAAAGGGTTGAAAAATAAAATCCCACAACAACCTCTTTCTTATGAAGAGACACTAAAAAACACAAAAACTGTAACAGCTGTTCAGTGTCTCTGTGATGTTACCAAAAATATACAGAGCAGCATTACTTTATGGGAGTAAAAAAAAAAAAAAGGAAAGAGAGTGATCCTTTCCCAATGCCACACAGTGGGAAAAGGTTTGTCTGCAAAGACCATCAAAAAGACTTTCGACGTCCCCAGCAGTTACTTTTCTTGACAAGCAGCTGGAGTGTATGTTCCCATACTCTCGCACTGCGAGAACTCCAAAGACGTGAGATTAGTAAGAGAAGCAGCATCTGCGATTCTCATGAAGTTCAGGCTGCAGAGTCCTCTCCCCTGAGGTCGATTCAAGGTCGCCGACGCTCCACTGTGGTACCATCCCCCGAGCGAATTAACCCAGCCACAGCTAAACTTTACCAGTACGTGGCCGTCATATTTATAAAGTAAAAATGAAAACTCAAGGCCACACTGGAAAGTTTATCTCGCTTTTCTCTCCCACAGTAGTTCTGGTTTGACACAAGCGGACCAAAAGTCTATCCAAGAGAACGAAGCCACGACGGCGTCAGCGCACAGGTGAGAACAAAAAAAACAAACAAGTTCTGAGTCTGGAACGGAGGGTTAAATGCTGCGCTGCGTGCTTTAATAACCCTCAGAACACAGAGTTTTCTTTTGAAGAGTTGTGATGTATAGCGTGTCAAAAACCTATTCATGACCTTCTGGATTCTTCACAGGTCATAAAGGGGATGTGGCGCTGAAAGCGGTTGGAGTAGACTATAGCTTCATGCTGGTAAAGTCCTGGGACAGACTCTGCAGGTAAGCGTCATGAATGGCGCTGAGGAAGTCTGGGTCGTTCTAGAAGGGGAGGAAGTAAACGAGAGAGGAATGAACACCGTGCACATGAGAGCGTTTGTCTAAACACAAGATGACAGATGTTACGCTGGAATTCAGCATTTTCATTGGAAACATGCAAATTGTAAAACTGTTACTTTGAAGACGGGACTTCTTAATAAAAGATCGCCGACTCACAGCGACGACGTTTAAATGCACAAATATTCCACTATTATTACCAATATGATAATATTCTGAAAACAGCATATTCGATTCAAATATTACGAATTAGGCCTTATTTCGATTAAGACCCGTGGGATATGCCGACATCATTCGGGCGTTAGGAGCATTCTTTGGACAGGTATACAGCAGTCAGAAGATACGTCTCGATTATGGCCTCTTGCCTGTTTTACGGTCAGCTGTGTCCCTTGAAGCAGGGACTGTTGCTACCAGGAACTATCATACAAGAACTAAATTTAGTCCCTAGTTCCTGTGGTAGAAAGGCCCATCACCGTACCATGACAGCAAGGTAATGGAGAACAGCTTTAGCGAAGACTTTAACCAACAGTACACCCTTGGTGTACCTTAATGAGGTGTATCAGAGTCTCTTGTAGCTGTGTTTTGCTGCAGGGGGCTTGTGGAGGCTCCACAACTCCTACAGGGGTGCAGGAGGGCTCGGAGGGGGCAGGAGGGACCACCGATGCTGCCGCCGCCGCCGTCTTACTGACGGACTGCTGAAAGGCGCTGGGAGACAGAAGCACAGAAATCTCCGGCCCAGAAATAGCAAGACCTGGACTCATGGGTACAGCCTGAGAACAGAACAGGAAAGACGGGGAGAGACGAAGAACAAACAACATTCTGGATTATAATCTAATCTCTCGTGGTATACGTGGGAGACATGACAGTGGTGGGGGTGAAAAACCGTTGAACTCACAGACATTGGTTTGATCAGATTTGAAGGCTGAGAGAAAACGTCCATCTCCTTGCCGTGCTGGAGAGGGGGTTTCCCCATGGGCTCTTGGAAGCTGTGGGGTGGGAACAGCGTGCTTGGCAAGAAGTTGGGCGCGAGGATGGGTTTGTGGATGTCCAAATTCACACATGGCACTGCCGGCTTGAGCGTGCCGAGTATCTCCTGTCCCATATAGGCTGCGGGAGCTGCTGATTGCGCTGCGGGGCCAGAGGGGGCAGCGCGCGGCTCTGAGCCAGCTGGGGGCCCCATGAGGGGGGAGACCGAGCACCGAGGCTGGGGGTCTGACCTGGGGACCACTGACTGGAAAACAGCGGTGGGGTGTAGCGCGAACTGAGCTGGGAGCAGGCCGGGGGCTTGGTGCTGATGATTTGACCCGGGGTCTTGGGCTGCGAGACGGGGAGGGAGTGGCTTTTGGTGGGCTGGAGTTGGATAGGACTGGTTCTGGAGGTAAGCAGCGGAGGGGTCACTGGAAGCAGTGGTGGTGTTCTGCGCAGGCATGGTGGGTAGGGAGGGGTCCTTGGGGAGGGACGAGCCAAAGAGCTCCTCAACTGTGATCTGCTTCACCATAGTATGAGAGCTCTGGTGGGTAAAAAGAACAATCTGTGAAGTAGGCGAAAAGTTTGGCTGAAAAACTTGTGATGGGGATTGTTCAATATTTTCTGTCATTTTATACAAAGCAATTAATAAAAAATTATCCGGCAGAGAAGGAATAATAAGGGGAGCCCCCATGGCTTAGGGGTAAAGAGGAGGTGCTCAGCTCCTCCCTGACTGAAGTCCTAAACATACGTCAAGAAAATGCATTTTCCATTTTTCAAAATCCTGCCCTTATCTTCTCCTGTAAAGTAATCTTTGTCAAACGCAACTGTCAAAAAATGATTTAAGTCAGCCGCCGCCCCATACAAACTCTGGAGGCACAGTAACTTGCACTAGTGTCTCTTTGCAGCATACCCAACATTATCAGCAGGCTTCTGTTGCTGAATGCTCAAAATGTACAGGGGCAACAGTGACACCTAAGGTAAAAACATGATATGATGATATTTTTCTTTGGCAAAAGTGTTTACCTTTTCTGGTTGTTGTGTGCTATGCGCATGCTCTGTGGTGTTGATAGCTGCTTTCACATTAGGCTCTGCAGACACATCTGCTTCACCAGTCTGAGCCTGCGAGAGACACACACACCCCACGCACACACACACACAGAGGATAAATATATATATTTACTAAAAGCAGCGGTTAAAGAACTGGAGTAAATAAATACATTTAGACTTCACCACTAGATGCTTAAACAGACGCCACCAAACCTAAAATAATGTGTGTGACTCGTGAGTCTGTATGAGTCAGACATGTGTAAAAGTGTTTCACTCTATATTTAACATGGTATCTACATGTATCATCAAGCTAATTGTAAGACTTATGACTTAATGCCACAATTTAATTACATTTAACACATTCTTGCAACAAATAAAACTATCAAATGTGAAAACATACTTTATCTATATCTATAAGCAAATACTTACATTGTCAGTACATAATTATAAGAGAAAATGACAATAACTGGTTGAGTAAAAGAACTATTTAACCAGCGCATGCAAAAAAAAGAAATTTGTCCTAATACATTTATTAGTGTGGATAAAATGTGTTTCCTTAATTATATTATCAGTACAGTTGTCTTACAGCCAGTGTGAAATGAGGCTTCAGAGTAGAATGACGATTTCTATGCAGATATTCATTTTGTGATTTTATAGTTTATACATGGCTTTTAAATAAACAGGTAAATGCCATCATGTGTCATTTAACCTACAGTCGGTTGTAATGATGAATCTACTGTTTGAATGTACAGTTCTACTTAGGTCATGTACAGTCTGTGTGTTTTTCTATGAATGATTTGCAATGACAATTAACAGCCATGTATAGGTAAGAAGTACCCAGTACCAGTACTAAAATACTTCTAAGAAAAACACATTTGCTCATTTAAAGAAGCTAAATAACACGTTATGTTCGCATCTGCACGTGCGTGTTTGCTCCCTCACTCTCTGGTATTCCTCCTTGGCTTTGCTGAGCAGTTCCAGGATGTCAATGGGCCGTGGTTCTGCAACACCATTGGTCCTCCGCAGCTCCGCCCTCTCTGGCGACACCCTCTGGGCATGGTCTACTTCTTGTTTCACAATCCTGGGGGAGATTTAAAGACGTGACATATAGTCTACACAACTAACTGTGATTCGCTTTGTCAAAAGGTGTATTCAAAAACTCCTTGTGATGAACGCAGAGCTGCTTCTAAAGCTACAGCATAACAAAAAAAAAAGGGTGATGTGTCGCCCTATCCAAACACAAATACAGTATACACATGTCCAGCTACAGTACTTACTTGACCATCAGCTGAGCGATGCGTTGACAGTCCCTCTTGTCATAGAACCAAATACTGTAGATACCCACTGCAAGAAAAACACAAATACAGTATATATTACAGTGTGTAGTTGAAGCAGCATTACATTCCAAAACTCTTCATATGGAAAAAAATAAACAAAAACATAATGAAAATAACTAATTGTACATTTTACTATTTGTTTGGAATCACTAATTTAGTCTACAGAGTGTTGTAAAACAATAACAATATGTTCACATCATCACAATAACAAATAGACTGTCATTTCTAATTGATGTAGTTTTAAATACAATGCTGAAAGTGCTAAAAGTACAAAAACATGAAGCACTGCAATTATAATATAATTAAAATATCTTTCAATGGCAGTGTGTCTGCCCCTGAATAAACTGTAAGATTTCAATCTGTTCTCGGTCATCAGGAGGCTGTTTAACAGCTAATGGTGAAGTGTCATTAGCTGTGCTGAAGGGGGAAAAAATGGTTAGTGAAATAGGTCATGACAAACACCACGTTCACAATCACTCGATGGCTGGTTGCGCAAAAAAGAAGTAAAATAAAACAATAGAAAAAAACAATAAACTGTAAATCAGTAGTTTCTTTTGAAACAATAGGTTGTTCATTTAACACTGCTCGTGTGTCATTTGTGGCGTATTCACGGCCCCTCAAGAGGTTGAGGTAACCTAGCAACCTGCGTGTTTGCATCCCAGCGGCATCTACTGCTACCATGGGGGAATATGGAGAGGTGTAAACAGGTATGAGTGTCTAAGTACACCGGTCTCTCTAAACAGTATTCTCTACGTTTTAGAACACTTGTCGGTGTTCAGGCTTTGAGGATCTACTGGTGAACTCACCCACCAGCTCTCAAAGAGGCTTGGAGGAAGACACAAACAACCAATAATTGTCAATATCTCTCTGAAGAATAACATTCTCCTCGTGTTGGGACTCTTTGCTCTTCAATCAAACGTCTATCT
Source organism: Nannoperca obscura (assembly GCA_036024295.1). Lineage (NCBI taxonomy): Eukaryota > Metazoa > Chordata > Actinopteri > Centrarchiformes > Percichthyidae > Nannoperca > Nannoperca obscura. The sequence goes on from JAVQJL010048252.1 coordinate 10,103, forward strand.
CCTATTTTGCTCGGGATCAGCCTTCATTGTTCCTTCTTTGATCTTCCTAGTTCACAGCAGAGGGAGGCGTCGCAAAACCATCTTGAAGATATTTCTCTCTCTCTCTCAAGATCAGAAAGCTATTATCTAAACCGCAACGACCACACCTTCTCTGTAGTGCATACACAAACAACAAATGGACACTACGTGCCGACCAACGAATGGCTGAGAACTGCCGAAGTATCCTCGACCAGTAAGTTCCGTTAGTGAAGGGCACAAATGAACCACGCGACGGAATACAAACCAGGAGAGGACACCATCAGAGAATATTTACTCTGACCGGTCATCAGTGAACAGTCTCCAGCCAAACCTGAGGAATATTATCTACCGGTGTTTTACTTAACAACTGTACCCAGTTTTATGCATCTGCAACTCGATCCACTCTGAGGAATAAAAATGCTAACACCACCACTTGGACTTAAGTGAAGCTACCCGGGAAGCAGCTGTGGCCTGAAAACTGAACAAGAAATTACATCATGTCTTCCATACCAGCCAGGCTGATGGGCAAACCAAGCCCAAAAGGGGAGCAGTCTACTTTGACACTGACCCTGGCCATGTTATTTTTTCTTATAAGCAAACAAATGGGAAAACAGTCAAATTCCTTATTCGTTGCCTTGATTAAACTCCTGTTCAGACTTCTGATAGATTACCTCGGTGGCAGCGCTATCAATTACTTTCTGAAGATCTGAGGAATTTCATCACTCTTTTCACCTTACTTCACGCTGGAGGCTAGAAGAGTTTGACTGCAGCATTGACTGGATAAAGCCATCAGCAAAAGCAGCTTTTGTATAATAAAATGTATATGGAGAGGTAGTCAGATTGATAATCAAACCCATAGGCCTTTTTGGCAGCTGCCCCAATGCAGAATGATATCAACTGTGGCCAAACCAAGCTGAAACTGTTGCCATCTGGTAGGCCTGCGCGAGGTCATGAGTGGAAAAAGCACGTCAGAAGGAGTTTTCTTGCTAAATGCGACTCCGAGATGCCAAAATGACTTCAAGCAAAAGGGAAAAGAAATGTTCCAGAGAACGTTGGGGAGGTGTTTGTTCGACATTTTCAGAGGTACCATCATGTTCTGTTCCATTTCATGTGCATGTGTGTGATCGTGAATATCAAAAACACCTTTACAGCAGTGGTCTAACTTGGTAAGGATGCAGAGTGTACATTTCTTTGAGAGAATTGTGTATGATACAACAGTGCTTCGTGGTAGTTGAGCAGAAACCTTTAACATAAACAGATTCTGTTGCTGAGAAACAATGCATGATATCTTCACTGGCATCAAAGGGGTTTTGACATCAGTTTGCCCAGCATTTGTAATGGTGAGAACGGTTGAATAAGCATTTTCTCTGGGAAGATAGCTGACTGAAATAGTGATCAAAGAATTGGATCCCAGACATTGAATAATAATCTCTAATTATATCTAATTTCAGTCCGCACTGACAGAAATATGTCTGTACCGTGTATGACATCTACTGTTTCAGAGCTTCCATTCTACAAAATACTCACAGTTGCCGTTCCTGTAGAGCAGGAAGGGATCCTGCAGCTGAAACTCCAGGTCTTTGTTGATCGGCTCCACCAGGTTCTCTGTGCTCAATCGGTTCATGATGGTGAAGCCATGGTGAGGCGAGGCAGACCTTAGATGAACAAAAATGAAAATAATACTGTACAAAATAAATCTCCCTGATCACACTTTACATTATCTTGTGCACTGTATTGAGCCAAATCTTACGGACAGATTTTTTTCCATGACCAAACTCTACGGAAAATTTTGACATAGTGCAAAATATAATAAACTGAATTAATGTATTTAAAAGCAAAACAATCATATATAAATAAATATATATTACACTGGTAACTTTTGAAAAAAATTAGTTAAAATCGGTTGTGGAAGATCCGTAAATTGTTATAAAGGAGTGCAACTGATTTGTTCTATAACAAAATATAATTTAAAAAAAAGACATACTGCCATCTTAAGTTCTTTTGTCTTATTAAGTTTTACCCAGAGCCAATAAACTTCATTGTATCACCAATTCCTAACGATTAATTTGACATTTTAAATTTTGTTTTTCTTTCTGAACAGTGTGTTTTCTTTCAATGTCGAAACTATGGACATATACAATCACTTTATGTCCGATAAAATACCACTGTGTCCAAACGCTGTAATAAAAAAATTAAACTAAAAATCCCAAGAGGAAATTAATGTCTTTAAACGAACCGCAGTTAATGTTTGTTTACAAAGACTGCGGCCTACACACGTGCGCCGAATACGTCAAATGGCAGCGCAAACAAACTCCATACAAGTAGCATGTAGACAACCATCATGGTCGTCGTGTTAAATTATTAAAAACACTTTAAGTGCTTACCTCGCATAAACAAACAGGGTGCCCTCGATTTCGGTCTTCTCCTGAAATTATAAGTGACGTTATGTGTCAAAAACCAAGAACCGCTAAACCAAAACGTGCTGAATAACAGTAACAGCAACGAAAGCTGACTGTTGTGTACAACTTGTGTTAGCTCAGGAAAGATAACACTAACTTTATCGAAACATAAATCAACACACTAACAACACCACTGGCATCACAACAGTGCGTTTGTCAACATATCTAGATAAGACACAGTTTGACAAATATTAACATATTTCTTAGTGGGTTTTTTACGTTTAAATAATCGAAGAGCTAACTGTTAGCATTAGCATGCTAAGTTAATCTTTAACACACTTTTTTTGACTATCCATGAAACGGTTTCGGGTGTTTTTACAAACTTACCCATTCGTTCGCTTTGGAGTTAAAGTTGTAGAGAGCCACCTGGCCGGTTACATCGAGCAGTTTGTTTATGTAAGGGTCTTGTCTCTGTAGAGCTGCTAAGCTCATCGTATGTCCAGAATTTACGGTCTCCATCTTGGATGTGATTGTTGCTCCCGGACGGACGGATTTCTGCAGACACTTATAACTTCCGCTGTCCCCGAAAATCACGGCTCTCAAACTAAGAGTTCCGAGATGAATGTGAAACGTAAATTCGGCAATTCCCCGTTTTTTAAAAACGAAATGTTTGTAGGAATTGAAGCACCACGAACTTAGCCTTCGCCCGTATATCACAGATAAATGAAATGAATGGTTAAATTATGCTTTGTTTAAAGGTGCAAACCTAGCAACAATGGTCAATATTATTATAACAGTATTATATAATTTGGATACATAATTTGTTTACTGTTGTGTGTCTGTGTGCCTTTTAAATTAAACCAATAAAAACTAGCACAACTGATTACGTTTAGGTAGAATTTATTTTATATTAATGCGAAGAGAAACAGACACCAGTGTTTCCATGACTATTAGTCACATTTGACTTTCGCAAAAATTAAGCAATAAAGCAAAGACTTCTAATAATAAAAGACCATGTACCTACAGCAAAAATATGAATCACTGTCTTCTTGTTACATAAATAGGCCACTAGGGCCGCGCTGTATGCTATTTAGCCTATACTTAGTTGTGGGTCCAATCGTCTGCACCTTTATGCATTAGGCTACAAAACACAAGTGAAAAGCTGTAGATTCTGACATGTTACTGTGTTAAAGATTCAAGCACAGTGAAACGGTTGTTTGCAGTTTAAGTGAATTCACAAGATTTCTGTAGCTGTGTTAAATCCTGACTTTTTGGTTTTACGCAGCCTAACCAAAATGACAAGAATGTAAATGTAAGAACAATTTAAACTCAGTATGTCCTGGAAGGGTCCCCACTACTGTGGAATTAGCCATATTGTGGGCTACTTATTTGGATAGAATACTTTAAAGCTATCATTAAGGAGGCTACCCATAAACTTTACCCCCCCCCCCCCCCCCCCCCATCTCTGATCGGTTATTTAGTCCAGTTGAGCTGCAGCTGCCCGCCTCTGTTGAGGGAACACTGGAGCAGGGATTAAAATTGGAGGATTACGCGCTACCCTGAAACTGTTATCCTCCATACAGGCACAGGTAATCCAATCACTGGTAACCTTCCAGCACAGCTCAGACAACTCATTTCCTCTGGAATCGCCACGCAGTGAGGATAGAAAACGGCGCTATGAGGCCCCAGAGAAGAGCCAGGTGACAGAATGCCGTTCATTATAAGGGGAAGACCCCTGAGGGGTAAGTCTTAAGACCTGGACTAGGCCTACAATAACTCCTTAGTGTCTTAACCAGATGGGTAGATTGAGAGCATGGTGTTTATCCTCCTATCCAGAAATGATCCTGACAGGAGAAAGTCGGAGTAGCCAACAGAGACAGCCGTTTAAGTAGGTTTTCCACTGATCTGAATGGCGTCTTTTGCTTTATAATGGGTCACAGACTGCTACTGCATGGCTGCATTTAAAGCAATGAACTGGATAGGATTAAGCAGACTCAATACACGTTCTTGGCCTACATGTGTGCAACAACAAGGCTACACTTTCAAAGGCTTTAGGTGAGGCCACCATTTGCGGGCGTCTCTCTGTGTGTTTGTTTCACTGTGTCACATGCTGCTTAATTTACACAAACATTGTTAATACAATTTGTGCAACAGACCGACTTCTTGTTGGCTTCACCGGCTGTTTTGTTGTCAGCGCCACCGTTTAACATAGACCTAGATGGATTTCTTATCTCCTTTCGAATCACTGTTTTAATCTTCTTTTTCGTTAGCTTTGTCTGTAAACTGTCAGAATTCAGTTTGGAGGTGAGACGTTTAATGCGCGCTTTTGACGTTCAATGGCCAACAGGTGCACATCCAGTTTGAATGTGATCCCAGCAGGCTATGTCCTATAGGCTGCCAGCCCGCGACTGCTCTAACTTGTATCTGTCCATCCCCAGCCACAGTGAGAATAATTGACAGCAGCGGACTGACTGCCGCTACCAGCGCGTCCTCTCGGATCCGCTGTGAATCTGCAGGCAGGCACCCGGATGTGGCGAAAAATGTTTGGCGCTCCTCTCAGGGTTTGCGCTCGGAAAACATTTTATAATTCAGGTTAACGGCTCGTTTCTGGCTCGCGCGTCGACACCTTCGGATGCTTTTTCCAACGATGAGTTGGATTTGAAACGGATCTTTTCAATGTGGATTCGAGGATGCAAGAAGCAGATGATCAGTCTGAAGGTAAAAAAAAAAAAAAAAAAAAAAACAGTGCGTGGAGCGCAGGAGGAGAGTTGGAGCGCTGCGAGAGGGGGCGAGAGCGCTCGTTTGGTTTATGTTCTAGATGTCTGCTCACTCTATGTGATTATATGCTCTTAGTCGTGTGTGCTTCTAGGATTTTTCCCCCCAACTTATTTTAGTCAACAGGTTGAGTATCAACACTGGAAGCGCTCGTTCTAGCCTGCGTGATTGCAATGACAGCAGTCATCAAATCAATTGGGGGGAATGAGTCTGCGAAAAATGGTTGAGTTTGGCCTTATGTTGTGGTCAAGTGGTCGTTTTGGGATCATGTGGCAGATTGTGGAGGATGCTTTTGGATTTGTGCGCCCTCCAGAATGAACTGCGAGGCGCCAAATCAACTTTTCAAGTAGGCTACCCTAAATCCCGTTAGTAAAAAAATAAAACTAAATCAGTTTCTACGGGTTAGAAGCGGTCCTAACAAACACTGTACTGTTTTAACAAGCCGCCAGAGGTCAAAGTAAAGTTGAGAATAGCAGCAGAGAGTCAACAGTTGTTGACGTCCAACGGAACTGCTGGGGTAATTCTCGCTACATCCCAGAAATGTCAGATCGTGTTATTTAATGATGATCGTCATTAAAACGGGCTGCACGTGTTATTTTGCACCTGTGGTGATGTTGTGTTGTGGCATGAAGATGGTCGGCTGTCCTGCAAAATGACGATCCTCCTCATTCAGATCAGAAATTGTGAATTTGGGTTGAAATATCTGTTCTAAGCTTATGCTGATCAGACTGACTTGAGGGTAAATTTGAGAGAAGCTGGGTATGTTGAGACATTTTCGCTGACAGTAATTTTGATTCATTACCTTGCTCAGTATATTTTTATCTTTCAAATGCATGCTCAGTGTTGTCTTAACTTAGCTCTAACAAAGCTAAAATACAGTGAACATGAGCAAATCACTTAAATTCATTCCACAGATCACAGATTAAAGATCAAGGCTCTGACCAGGATTTTATTGCAGACTTTCTGTTAGCTGGCCATTTTTTCACCCTTTCTACCAGATGTTCACGAGGGGCTCCATTCATCCTTCTCTGTCTTTTTCTCTCTCACTCAGTCAGGAGAGTTATGCTACATCATACATGTATGATGAACGATTAGTGAAATGTTGGTTAGCTGTGAAAGTAGTCCCTGATGTGCTGTGACGTAGAGTTGCAGTGAACCAAAGTGACTGTGTCAAGGGCACTGCATTGATTTTAATGACTCTCTCTGCAGGCTGTCCTGCTCTCTCTCTCTCTCTCTCTCTCTCTCTCTCTCTCTCTCTCTCTCTCTCTCTCTCTCTCTCTCTCTCTCTCTGTGTGTCTCTTCCACATTCTTCTTCTCCCCACTTTTCTGCTGGCTTAGTTCTACATCCTCACCTTCAAATTTGAGCTCAGCTTTAATCTTCTTTTGTCCCGGTGGACAGTTATGTTCATTTTTAGCGAGTATTGAACAATTAAAATGATACAGTCAGGCTATTAATGTGTAAATAAAGGCTATTAATGTGTAAAGAAATTGCAAAATGAATATCTTCAGTCCCCTAACTAAAACTCTACATTTTTCCAGTTTGCCCAAATGAAATTATGGTACTTCTCTGCTCACAGAGCAGGAACATTTATCATTTTAAATTGAAGTACAGAGTGAGCACTCTCTATTGAGACAGTCAGACTCACAAAGTTTATATTTGTGTGTGTAATAATAATATAATTAATCACATTATAGATATTGAGTTTAATATTTTCCAGTTACTTATCACTACCATTTTTTAACCAAGTTTTCCAGAGAAGTTTTTAAACCTGCATAAAGATGTAACCTACTGATTAAAGGATTAAAGGCTGATTGATAAATCAAAGTGGCCAGTATTATTGGCCAGTATTAGCTTTCTGTAGAAATATCGGTATCAATGTATACCATGTCCAATAAGTAACAAGAAATTGCTGTATAGAAATGCAAAAAATATAATGTGCAGAAACACTGTGTCCACTACATAGTTTCTCCACCTGAGAGCACTAACAAGTTTATATTTCAGCTGTAAAATGTCCGGCTCAGGACGTATCTTTTTAAAAAGAAAATCTACAGGATTTATATATAAATATGATATATATGACATTAAATCTGTGGTAAAACACACCTATAATTCTGAGGTGTTAATATTAAAGCTGCTATGTGTAGAATTTGATGTGCATAGTCGGACTCACAGGAAGTAGGCTGTGGCCAACTTGCTAAGACAGAAATCTCCTTCCCTTCTGCTACCTGCGTGTTACCGTTTTCACTATTTTGCAAGCACCGTTGTTGTATCCTGTCTATAGCGCCGCCCAAGACGACTGTGATTGGTTTAAAGAAATAACAAAAGAGTGTTTATTTCCCCCCTATACAAGAATAATAATGGGTTCATCCAGTGCTGGCATAGCGCTAAAACGAGGTGTGGAGATAGAGCAGCACATGGACTGCATTTTCAATAGCATTGTTTAATTATTTCTACAAATACAAATGCACTGACACAACATCAGTGGGGAGCATGATGTTTGCAAGGGTTTTTAGTTTATGCTCACACTCACAGCCGTGAGTGAGTAAATGTTATAATCCATTTTGTTTCTGTTTCCCACCTTCTCCCACCAGGGGCACAGAATGCCAACAACAGAAGGACCACTCTCTCCACCGAAGCCTCGGCACTCAGGTCAGAAAGCCACACCCATCTGCACCAGCTCAACCCACCAGAGCCCCTGCAGGCCCCACCCAGCTCCGGCAAGCCCGTCGGCTGCTCTCATGGCCTCCTCGGGGCCAACAGTGGCACTCAGGCCCCTGGTGGCGCTGCTTCCGGTGTCAGCCCGGTCCTCGCTTGGCATGCCGCAATTACTGCTGCTCGCCAAGCGCAGGGCGATGTCGAGAAACCCGACATGAGTTCACGGCCCTCAGTTTGCACCACCACTGGAACAGCTCCTGTGGGCTCACTGGCACAGAGGAAGAGGCAACAGTACGCAAAAAGCAAAAAGCAGGGAGGATCTACCAACAGCAGACCACCCAGAGCTCTGTTCTGCCTCACCCTCAACAACCCCATCCGCAGGGCCTGCATCAGCTTGGTGGAGTGGAAGTATCCTTTAGCCCAGAGAGAGAGGCTCTGGTTGAATGGATGGATGGATGGCAAATGCTTGGGTGTCTCAATGGATTATGTGTATTTGTATGGGTAGATGGCTTCATAGATTAGTGGATGGATGAATGGGAGGGGGGATGAAATGTTAGATGATCTCAGCTAATTTTAAATCTGCTTCATAGGCTTCTAAGATTGTTATCAAGCACATTTCATTACTTTGACGTTTTATTTTTTGTAATGACGCAAAGCTTTCTTTTCTACCATTGTGAGAAAGACACAGAGAAAACAAGTGGCCTATTGAGCCAATAATTACACACTATACACAATATAAATTAGCACTCATGTCACCATCTTCATTGTATAAAGCCCTGCTGTGTCCAAGGATTTTTTTTAAATGTCTATCTTTGAAATAACTTTGTTCCTTAACATTCTGTGTCTCTTTCCAGACCATTTGATATCTTTATACTGCTGTCTATTTTTGCCAACTGTGTGGCCTTAGCCATCTACATCCCCTTCCCCGGAGATGACTCCAACTCTACCAACCAAGAACTGGTGAGTGACACTGGAAAATACAGAAACATGGCTTGGTGTTGTAATTGATAAACTGGAGTTTGCTGATATATATATCTCTGTTGCCGTAAAAAGCACATTGCAGCAGGATATACTGTGTGATGGTACAGATAAGCATGTTTGGTTGGGAGTCAGCAGTAACACACTGGCCAAATAAGTGTGTTTTCTGTTTCCAGAGAGTGTGTGTTGAGCTGTATTGGATTGTCAAAGAACACATTGTGATTTTGTTTTGGATTGGTCACAAGTGCACTTTATAGCTTTTCATAACTTGTAATATCTGTAAGAGTATTAAAGGCTGGTATCTTGGGTTTTGAATAGAAAAAAGCAGCATGCATTTTCAAAAACAAGGTCTGTTATCCTGAAAAATTCGCAGGCCTTGTAGTCAGCAGATATCATTGGAGCTACTTTCTGCCACAGTTCTGTGACTATTGATTAGGGAGGAAATCTGTTTTTTTGTATAATTTTGGTGAATGGCTTTCATTTTTTGGAGGCTTTGCATATCTGCTGTGTATGTGGTTCTGCAGATGTTGCTTACCGAATGTGCAGCAGAGGTTAAAGGAGTTTTTTAACTCATGCACTGCGCTGCTAGCTGCTCGTGCCACTATTTGTCGTCAGCCAGATTACACACAAAGGCTAGACACAACACCTATGAGCGTGATTGGCTTGACGTGTGGGCTGCGTCAGAGGGCTTTCCCGGCAATATTTGGATGAATGTGTCGGGTTTCATTGTTTTGTTGACACACATAAATACTGGTGCACACACGCACATACACACATACCCAGCGGGTCATCCCTCTGTGTGTCACGGCAGCTCCCCGTGGCGCGAGAGCAGCACTGAGGTGAAAAGACAGAGAGGCGGTGAGAGATGAAAACCAATTTGTTTCGGTGCCTCCATAATTTCAGGGTGAATTGACAGCATCAGAGTAAACAAAATAATAATTATTACTATTCAGTACAATACAATGTATGACTCTAACTCAGATCTGATTACGTATTACACCCAAATGATATTCTTGTTGAAATCTACAGCAAATCAACAAGATGTTGTCCAGCAGATAGTGCTTGTGCCAGATCGTGCTTAATTGACATCTCACCACGATGTCCTGTTAGTTTTAAATGTATCATTCTTATAAATTCATAATATCTGGCACTTAATTCTCAGAATAACTCTGTTTTAATTTATGCAGAAGTCCAAACCAATCACAATCAGGAACATTTTGCTCGTGGTGACCGACCTGTCTTGTGCGACATTCACGCAACGTTGGCAGAACGGGAAAACCTCCCATTATTTGGACTTGGACACGTTCACACATTATTCCAAGATGGTTTAGCCTTAAAGTCCCACCGTATAAACGCCCTACATTTGCTATTATTTTTAAATTGTATTATATATTTGTAGATGTTCATTATAAAGTGAAACCAGATTCAAAACAAATGGTGTATAGCTTCTTTCTTAATTTAAATTAATTTCAGTGTAACTTCCAATAATAGCGGCTTTGCAGCTTTTTTGCCGCTACCTTGATTACACTTACGTACTTTTCATCAGGAGCGTCTGAAATTCCCAGTATCTATGTTTTTTACCCCTTGCCTGCTCATAATTAGTCAGAACAATAATATATGAATAAGGCATTATACACAATTCTGGTCTGTTGATTATTATATAATCTTATTGGAAACCAGAGGCAACAAGTAAATGCCAGAACGGCAAATCAGTTTGAAGCAGAATGCTGTTTGGAGGCAAATGAGCGCAGATACAGACAGGTCCATCATGCTCCGTTGAAGTTATGGTGGAGAATTAACCTCTCATTCCCACCCTCCATCTTTTCTGTCAAAATGTTGTTTAATCCATTTGGAACAGCAGACAACTGGGCTTTTTCACAGGGACCTTTCTCGCCCTGTCTGACCTATTCAGATGTGATAAACCTCAGGTATCTGGCTGGTAAAACAAGTCAAAATATATAAGGCTAATAAAGATTTACATTTTACAAGTTCAATGTATGCACAGGTGTAATTTCTGGATATTTAACCTTAATGAAGTAGTAATTTTAACCCCAAAAGTTGGCTTTGATTTCTTACTAAAGCTGAATCTTTGTATTTGAAGGGAGAACAAAACAAATAAAGGCTGTGTAAATGATACATTTAAATTAGACACATTTGTAAGGTAACGACAGTATATGCCCAGAATTAAGATCAAAAATATCTACAAAGAAAGCCCCTGTTCTTTTGAATTTTTGTGTTTATTCAGTTCACTTCCCTGAAAATCATTTTTTGCCGAAAGAGCAGTATAATTTTGTTTTGGTAGTAGCGTAATCCTTTAAGTGTAGCAGTGTCCTCAGAGGACTTTGTCATGCAGTGCAAACATTTGTTTCTTTCTCTTATGCTGGCAAGGGACCTTCTTAGCATCATAGGAGATTGTGTGTGTGTGTGTGTGTGTGTGTGTGTGTGTGTGTGTTCGTGTGGAGTGAGCGAGTGAGAGACGGGCACAGAGAAACGTAACATGTTCCCTCAACAGATGGGGATTATTCACGCTGTCCAAGTTTACACTCATCACTCACTGCACAATGTACAGTGTGTGTGTGTGAGAAAGAAGGAGAAAGTATGAATGTTTGTGCAGCTTTTTGCATCTCTGTTCTGTCTGAGAGAATGTAAGACTCACGTGCCATTTTCTCATCAGTCATCAGTTGTGCATTCAACAGAGTTGAAAAAGTGTTACTTTCTCTGTCATGTTATAACAATTTTACGGGCTGTAGACAGCACTGAGACAAGGGTTGCACACACTTTAATGTGACTTTCCTCATTTTGGCATTGTTGGTGTTGTTGTCAGTATACTGTGTTTTAATTGGTAGTTTATGAGGTAGGTGCAATTTAGAGTACCATTTTCAGTGTTTGTGATCTATGATATAATTTTATATGGAACACAGACTTTGATCTCATATAAAAGTTAATCCTGTCTCTTTGGCAGGTGCACATTTAATGGCAGCCATTGAATGTGTGACAGTGTTAATTCCGCACATGAGACTCCACACTTGCCCACAAAATGCTCTCAAAATGCTGTGGAACATTGTTGTTTATTATAGAAAAAGCCATAGACTAAAAAGGTCGGACAGTTGTTTTCTTACTAATGAAGTGGTCCTTTGGTCCCGTAGCCATTTATAGAAAAATGTTAAAGGGTTATTCCACTGAAAACTAGTATTTCAATTTGAGAAAAGTATCAAAGGGTCCATAGCAACTTCTCAACATGCAGCATAATCAATGCCTCCTCCATCTACCAATATGTTCAATATGACCTCATATCTGACCCAAAATTTGCCAAAAAGCCAAAAACTTCAATTTGTTGAAACATAGCTGTGTGCGACATATTATAAACGTACAGAATATTAAAAACTTGTATAATCATCGGTGCTCCAATGCAAATACTTTTATGCATTAGAAAGCGTTAAAAAAAAGTTCATTGAAGTTCTGGTGAACACGGACTGTCTTTCTCAGTACAGTACGATTTCCACAACTACTGTTTCATTCTTATTTAGAGAGTGTGTAGGTGTTTGTTTTGGGATTTGATTTGGGTTTTCATTGAAGAAATGTCACTGCTTGTGGTGAGTTTGTAGGATCTGTGCAATCGTTTGTTTATGTGTTTTATTTTACATAAGAGAATGTGTGCGAGTGTGCAATAGAGAGAAAGTGTGCATGTATATGAGTCGTGTGTGTGTGTGTGTGTGTGTGTGTGTGTGTGTGTGTGCGAGGAGGCTGAGGGATTAAACTGGGCAGTGGATTAGTCGTCAGTAAATGAGTGGAGGTTGCAGAGAGAGGGGGAAAGAGAAAGATAGATGGGAGGATGTAGGGCAGAAGCTTACAAGTGGGAGGGTCAACAGACATAGAGCAAATTGTAATGAGCATGTGACGATCTATCTATCTGTATGTCTGTCTATCTATTTGCAAAATGAATGTCTTTTTATGTTTATTTTTACAATATTGGTTTATTTTCATCCAGTTTTCGGCCCTTTTATTTTTTTATATTTAAAAAATAAATTCACACTTTTTATATAAAATGTAAAAATGTAACTATGTGCCCTAACTTTGCTTTATTCCCTGTCATCATGTGGTGTCCCTGCGGTTTTAGCCGAGCATGAGATCAACCACACGCAGCAATGGAAAGAAATGAAACATAGAGCTTGATCAGCTTTTTTTATCATCAAGCACCAACAGTAACGTGTAAGTGCAAGCTCATGAAATAATGTGATGTATTTCTTCTCATTCCGCACGTGTTGATATTGCACATGCTGGCACTGATATAAGAAGTCATCTCTAATATAACATGCAAGTAGCAATTTGAAATTGACCATGAAGGCCTGCAGTGTGAATCCTTTCTTATTTTTGACCTTTTGTTTTGCTCCCACTCGTGTGTCCTGCTCTGTCTTCATCTCTCCATTACTCTCAGGTTACTCATTCCTTCTGTCTGCTTAATTACCTCCGTCTCTTCCTATTCTTTCCATTCCTGTTCTCCTCTCTGTTCTCTCTCTTCTGTCAGTCCCGTCCCCCCCCCCCCCCCCACCTCCACCTTCTCTTCCTGTGCGAGTGGAGAATGATTAAAATCCTATTAAGCCAGTTAGTGATTTAGCAGACTTATGACGGCCCCTTTGAGTGCTAGCTGACTAACATGCACTGCTGTTCTGATAAGAGTCCTTTGTGTGTGTGAGTGTGTGTATGTGTCTCTCTGAGTGAATGGCTTAAAGGCATGTATGCACCTTGTAAGTGGACGTGCTCAGTCAAGTCAGTGAAAACTGACTGGGACAATATGATCATGATATAAAGTCCATATGCGATGGAGGGTATATAGAAATGAATTTACTTTAATTTGTTTTTAAGAAAAGCAACAAGCGATTGGATAAATCATGTGAAAATGCGACAGACAAATCCGGGCAATTAGGTAAAGATGCGTGATTATTGTGGTGGCATCTTGCATGTAAACAATAATGCTGTGATGTGTGTATGTCTAATGTGGTTATTTTTCTTCCAAAGCCACTATGATAAGAAATTTAAGATCAGTGTTTTTAGAATGAATAACATACACATTCAGATATGCTACCTTTATCCGTTAGGGGCCATCGGATGATGATCGCTCCCATCATTCATGCTTTCAGTTCGACTATGCCAATACTGTAAATCATCACAGTATGCAGTATGTTGACCAAAAGCAAAAGGACTTCTGGTTGGATTTATATCAGTGTTCTGGACTTAATGTGCCTATGTATCTACTATCCTATCATATTGTAATAAAATGCATATTCATTATATGTAGTCAAATAGTTTCTCCACTGTTTTACCTGAACTCAATCCCATCATTTTCAAAAAAAGCTATGTTCTGAGAAATTTTAGATCTCACACAGTGATTTTTTGGATCTTTGAATCACAATTAATTATATTATAATTTTGTATATATGGAAATAGGATGTTGACTCATTACCTAGCTCTATCTTAGCACCTGCTGTATATAGAGACTTGGCATGAAATGAAGGTAGAAGGTGTGATAGTCAGTGCTAAATGTATTGTAAGTGCTATAGTGCATGGGCAGTTTAAGGATATTTTAAATTGATATAATAGTCTGTGGATAATTAACAACTGAAGTGGACATACAATGCAAAGGCTATTACTTTAATATACTTTTTCATATATTATGAGTAGATTTGTTTATATTCTACATTCTGAAATATCCTGAGACTATCATACAATCAAGTCTCCCAGTGTGTCGACCAAGTCAACCTGACTGGTTGTATACGTGTTCTGTCCTCATCTTTGGAGTCCCATTTTAACTGCATGTGTTTGAGCCTTTGCATGAACAGCATGAGTCAGAGATCAAAGGGTAAATAATCTTTTGGCTAATGAAGGGTTGGATGTTGGAGATGAAAGCATGGTAACAGGCCACATCATTTTCTGATTGAAACCATAGTCAGACTCTGCAGCTCTGGGGGTTACGCTGTGCCTGAGCTCAGTCATGACATCAAGTAAAAGCATACAGCAGAAGACATCCAGACTTCACCCTAATGACATTCGTTTCAAATGTAAAATTGATTCTCAATGAACTGTCTGCAAAAACGACATTTCCATGGTAATTCTTCCAGGTTTTGCCCAATTTCACCTCCAATTTAGCCATTTTGAATGTCTCAATCAGTTTGCAGATGTATCGATGTCACTGACGATATATTAAACCTGAATGGTTGTCAGGCGGAGATAAAGTCTTTAGCCTTGATGGGATTCATTTTACAGGAGAACGTTTGGAAATGTTATTTCGACCGCTGTGATCATCTAATTTAGTACCAGAAAAACACCAGTACCTTAAAGTACCTATAGTTTTTAAGCACAGCAGTTAATGCGACTGTACCTACTGTGTTTTATAAGTCACGTCTATTTTCTAATACTGAGACATGCACCTTCTGCATCTTGAAAGTGGTTAAGACAGCAAGCCATCAAAACAAATACACGAAGAGAGCAGGGCTCCTTTCATAGTTTGTGTTATGTCAAATAGTATGAAGTGATTCTTATGCACATTTCTCTTCCCTGTGATTCAGAAAGATGTTGTAGTTGGTTGTATAACAGCAACCATAAGACCTGAATGATCTAAGATGGGCAGGTTAATTCAGAACAGCAGCACACAAATGAGTTAATTTAGTTGCATTTGTGTGTGTGAGTGTGTGTGTGTTCATACACTATCAGTCAGATAGTCAAAGCACAGACTATATTAGTGACCTTAGTGCATGAGAACATTCCCCAGAGAACGATACATTTGCCCAAACTGTGTGTGTGCGTGTGTGTGTGTGTGTATCCATAAATTGTACACACAGACTGCATAGACTTGTGTGTATGTGTTTGTGCATGTGTTGCAATCATGTATGATGTGTGTTTGCATGTTTGTGTTCAGCTCCGTGGTTGTGCGTGTGCGTGTGTGTGATTCTGAGAACAGGATGTCAGATTGCGTAATTTTTCCCTCAGTCAGGGATTAAAGGTTTAGAGAGGAAAATGAGGGAAATGAGAGTCACACTAAGCAGCAGACTGCTCCATCAATCGCTTCAGTACGTATGTGTGTCTGGGCATGTCTTTGCATGTGTTTGTTTGTAAAGAAAGACAAAGAAAGAAAGAGATACAGACGGACCATGCCGCAGAATTCAGAGGTTGTGTTTTGCAGTGAGGGCTGAGCAGTAATTTAATATTACGACCTTTCATTGAAATCGTATCAAGATCACAAAACATTTTACAAAATTGAGTTAACAGTGTAACACACTGCATTCAGCAATAGTCTAATTATTTTATGTGATTTATATGTCAACCCCTGCATCCTCCTGTCCTCATGTCAAAGTGTCCATGGGCAAGACACCTAAGTTACTCCCAATTGACGGCCAGCACCTTGCATGGCAGCTCGGTTCCCATTGGTGTGTGAATGTGTGTGAATGCTGTTTATGTAATATCACACACTATACAGTACTAATAGTATATAATAGAAGTTGAGTTGAACATATAGCATATCGTATGCTAATATAAAAACTGTTTCACAATTGAATTTCTGGTGTAGAATTACATACATTGTGAGATACATATTGCCACCCTACACAGGCCATAGTCAGAGTGAGGGAACATATTGGTTAATAAATGTTTAAACAAGTCTTCCCACTGTTTTTCATCCAGATGTCCACAAAACGGCACTTGGTTTTCCACTTCTTGTACCCGTAAAGTGAAGCGAATGGAACAACAGGCTGTGTTTTTCTTCACTGTGATCAGATAGAAAGTGATCACACTGCCCACACATTGGCCTTCGACAGAAAAAGAACAAGTACTAAAATTAGGTAATTAAAATACGTTTTGGAGTAAGTTGAATCAAACAGACTCTACAGGATGTTTGTGGATAATAAATATGGGACTGAATATGTAAAAATACATAACAGTTTTTTGTTATTACTTTGTTACTGCTCTTTGGTTATCAATTTCATCATGTATGGAAAACTATGATGATAGAGAGGGCCACAAAATGTTTATCCGGCCAGATGGTGACCGTACAGTTCCACCTGTAGGATACTCTCAATTAGAAAATTATTATAGCTACTAATTGAATTAAAAGAACAAAATAGCCATCTTTGAAATCTTGAAAAATAGTCCTAGATTTACCACGTCAACATGTTTATGAATTTGTTGTAACTGATAAGGACTCTTCATAAATAAAAATACTTTTTTTTTGGGTTGCAGTTCCACAGACCAGCAGCGGCTCTGGCAGCTCCGGTGTAGGCCTGCCTGTATTGTCTTTGTGCGTGTTGTAGTAGCGACTCAAGTTGAAATCTTTCATGACTGATTTTGTTTCCAGGAACACTAAACACATCGGTTTGCCTTTGAATTCTGTGGGATTTGCCTGGAGGACACAGTTCTCTCAGTCCGGTTTTCTTTTTTGACTCTCTTTTGACGCTCTTTGTCACCTGTTGTTGCCGAAAAGGCCTGGCGAGACCAAAACTAGCGTGTGCTAGCAGTTGCTTAGCTACAGGCCTGTTGTGTTTGGACAGTATATAGTGAACAATATAATTACAATTGGGATTCGGTTCAAATGCGGTCAAATGGCCCGCTTGCTTCCAATGCCTGTGAAACCGACAATATATTGATACTTGGAAATTGACTCGTGGGCTGCACTGAGTGAGGATGGAGGCTGCCAATTGGCCATGTCTGAATTTGATCACCGTCCCATTTGCCTGCAGCATCAAGGGACGGCTGGCAGGATGGATGTATGGATGGAGAGACGAAAGGATGGAGAGTGGGTGGGAATGTGTGAAGATGACCATAGTTAATGTTCTTAAAGCTTAATTTAACCAATTGGTTAACACTCTGTTGAAGCTCACATGTGCTCGTATGTGTGTGTCATGAAATGTCAACAACAGTTTCATGCTTTAGGGGTGCGCACGTGTGTGTGTGCACGCGTGCGTGTGTCTTATGAAATGTCAATTGCAGTTTCAAGCTTTGTGTGTGTGTGTGTTCATCCTGGGTGTGTTCATCCTGGGTGGATTGCAGTGTTGTTTACTGGACTGGACACCATGAGCAGGAAAGAAAGTTCATGCATGAATCTTGTGTAGCTGTATCTGGCAACTTTATGTGTTGTTGACAGAGGATCTGCAATATGCAATATGCATGCAAAATGTTATCATCTGTTATGTGTGTGTGTGCGTATGTATGTGTTAGTCCTGAAATAATTACTCGAATTAACCAATGACCAATAACGAAACACCAACTGATGACTAGTTTGATAAAAGCGAAATCTGTTAAGTTATTACTTGTAACAGCTTCTGAAATTAAACAGTATGCAGCTTTTCACCATTTTAATTGAATGTTGTTAATTGGATTGAGAAGGGTGTGTATATGTGTGTATCATCAATCGTGTCCTGTTGAAGTGTCTGGGAGCAGCACATTAAACTGAATTAATTCATGACATTTGATGAATTTTGATATTTGTGATGTTGTTGATATAGTTTGATGAGTTGTTCCTAAAAACTAAATAACCAATGGTTTTATTTGTATTTATATTGTTTCTATCTCTTCAACATTTCTGGGTGTATGAGGCAATGGTGGGCAATCTTGCAAATTAAGTACCTTGACTTTTTAATGACCCTATCGAATTTTTACACGACTTTTTGAAATTGAGTCATCCTTACTGTAATTAATTAGTCCTGGGATTTTCCTACTATGACATGTCAAAATGTCTGCTGAGAAAAAGGTCTGTCAATTAGTCATACAAACTAATCATTAGTTTTAGGCCCAGTGATTAGTAATTGTGTCTAAATATATAGTGAATATTAATATTTGTGAGTGTGTGTGTGCATGAGAGTATTCAGTAACCTTTTTAAAATCAAGAAATTCTGATCTAAAATAAAGTTCTGAACATAATCTTAGGCAGCATAACGTAATGTTTAGAACCTCTGTCTGTATTTGTGTGTGTGTGTGTGTGTGTGTGTGTGCTGTTACTGTTAAAGTAGCCTCAGAACATCTGTGATCATACAGCTTTATTAGAGTGCAGTCCTATCATTGTGAGTCATTTCCTTCCTTCTCTGAGCTGTCACTCCTCTTCATCATTATCATGTGTTAAATATAGACTCTCTGTATAACTACAGCAAACATGCTCACAAATACACTGCCTGTTAGATTCAAAAGAACACAAACTCTCGTTGAAGAAGACTGAAATGTTTGTTTCAGTGGGTGAGAGCACAATTCTCATAACCAAATGCTGTTCTGACGTTTTGCTGTAACACCAGCTGGAGGGCAAAATGCTACATTTTCTATCTATTTTAGGTCATAAAACACAAATGTTTTATGACTGATATTAATGTTAATGAACAGTATATTGTAAATTACACACACACACACACACACACACACACACACACACACACACACACACAAGCACAAACATCAAGACTTGTGTGGGCATGTCTGAGTGTTATGCAAGTGTTTGTGTATTTTAAATGGAGCCCTGGGGCTTTATAGGATTTTAGGCTGTGATACCCAGATGTCAGGAGGCCTGTTGGACCGACTGCTTAGCACCCAAAGGCCCAGGGACCATAGCCCCACACACACACACACACACACACACACACACAGACACACACACAGACACACACAGTAATTTTAGGGCTCTGTATGCCGAAACCACACTTTGTTCAGACATTAGATTGTTCAGACATCACAGAGCAGAGAGCACACTTAATGAATGCGGTGTTGAGCCTTGTACACCAGACCAAGGGACTAAAGACACCCTCTGCTGGAGTCTGCTGAATAGAAGCTCATTAAATTGAATTTCAATGAAAAGACAATTAAGAAAATAATATATAATAAGTAATAAAGCACAAGTGAAGCACAGGTTAGTATACTACATTTCACATGAACCTGCCTTTGAGGGCCTGGCCAGGTGTTGTATTTGATGTAGATTTTCACTGCAGTAGAAATATCCTTATAACTGAATATATATTTTAAGACAGATGCAGTGTTTACTACTTTCACTGCATTTGTCTTAAAATATATATTCAGTTATAAGGACATTTACTTCAGTTGTTTATATATAGAAATAGCAACACATATTGAATAAAGTAAGAATAAACACAAACATCCAAAAAGTGAAAATGTATATATACCGTATCGTATATAAGCGATATAACTTTTCATCATTCAGTAACTGTGGATGTACTAGTTGTTACTGTCTGCGTTAATCATTCATCATCCTGTGATTCAATTTGCACCAGCAAACGTTTTGTCACAGTTCTGTAGTTTCTCTGTGTTTCAAATGATAAATGTATGTTATTCAAATGAAACTGTTCAAAATGAATTATGAAAGTGGTAGTAGATTGAATGACCAGGAAACGTGATGAGGAGATTATCTGTTGAAGCTAAGCAGGTTTATGGCTTATGGGATAAATGAGAACATAAATCTCTTTGCAGCATGCAACAGGTTTCTCCTTTACAGCAGGATGCTTGGCTACGGAGCCCCGGAGTGGCCACAGAGAGAAAAAAAAGATATATCGAGGCCACGTTTTACTACATCAAACGCTCGAAATGCTATTGTGTATGCAAATACACATTTTTCCCGGATTTTGATTAATTCGTTCGAGATAAGTATGTATACAGAAACCTCTATCTCTCTCCTTGACGGTCCCTTCACATCTTCACTTGAAACAACAGCTAAGCGATAGTCACTCGGCCAATAATGTTGATGTTTTTGATATTTTTTTATAGATACATAAAGCTTAGACAGAGGGGGCAAAAAATACAACTGAGGGGTCTAAGCCCCTTTAAGACCCCTCGTGGCACCGAGCCCGATGGCATCTCAATTGATAATGATAAATATGGCTTTGTTTACTAGATCAAGATATCAATCACTATGTGTTCACTATAGTAGGGCCTTATTAATACACTGATGTAATGAGCTACCAAGTGCACCAACTGTACACTGGCAATTAAGGACTAAACTATAAAATCAACCTTAAGTTGGCACCAATTATAAAATAAAGTTTTAATACATTTTCAAAATGCGCTCACATTACATAGATAGCTAGCATGCATTGAATAACAGTTGACGTTGGAACGTTAGCTAGCTTGATATCAAGGACAATGATGATAATGATCAAAAACTGTTATTTTAAACTTTATACAGCTTTATTTTTATAATTTAACAATGTATTTCCCTACTTACCCAGGGCAACAACACTGTCCTTTGTGGTCAACGACTGTAGCATGCTTCTCCTCCCAAAACTGCTTTACAGCTTTCACACAGTACACAGTACCGGTCATATACTGTATAGAATGTTGTGGGCGCCACCATGCCCATATTCATGAAACGGAAGAGAAGGGCAACCTTGGAGAAGTTATTGTACTTCAGGACTGGCTGGCCGGTCTACTTCCGGAGCTTATGCATGTGCATGTATGCAAAACTACGACAGTGAAGACAACAAATAGATATGAACAGAACTAGTAACATAACTTTACACAATTCAGTGGCTAAAATCAAATCCAATCAAATTAGCGTTTATTGTCACATCACATTTACACAGGTATAAAAGTGATTAAAATCCTTGTGCGCTCACTTTGTGACAGTGCAGTGATAGGTATTCAGAGAGTGGTGTTTGTATGAAATGATAGTAAATAAAGAGGACATAGGTGTCAATAGGTAAGATAAGAATACTATGTACAAGGAGGTAAGATGTATATCAGCATACAATTATAATAAGTGTACATGATAAATACAGCTGTAATACAGTGGGTAAGTATGTACCAGCTTTCAATGCTAGTATGCACTGATTTATCTGTTAGCTGTGCAGGCCTTACCACATAAAGTGATATAGGTGTAAAGTGCAGTACAGTGTGGAATGAGTAGGGGGATTTCTAGCAGGACAGTTATTTATGAGTGTTATTTGGCAGCCTTTTGGTTGTCTCTGCGAGCAGCTGCTTGCTGCTCGGTGAGTCGTGCACTCCCTTGTAGGGGATAAAGTAGATGAAATTAGGAATGTAAACTCAACCAACAATGGTTTGCAGTATCCCTTGAATGAAGTTTCACCTGGTCAATGAGGTCACCTTCAAAAACAAGGGCCAAGGAAGGGGAGCATGTCACAGCCTGGTTCATCAGGAAAGCATGGCTCATGGGTTGTCAGTCAACGAAATTCTGTAATACACCACCAGCTATGTGTGCGAAAAAATATATGAAAATGCACATGCATAGTCAAATAAACATGAAAGTTATTAACAACAGAGGATTGAATGAATCTTTCTTCTGAATCTTAAATGAAGCATTTAGCTATGGTATTATTATTATTATTATTACTATTATTATTATTATAATGATGATGTAGGGGCTGTGTGGATAATATACATTGTGTATGTGTTTGTGTACTATTTTGTGGAATAACGTGTGTATTGTGGGAGTGTGGTTGCTAATGTGTGCCTCCTTTAACCTATATTGCCATGCATGTACTGGGTATGGATTTTAACAGCTGGGTGTTTATATTCATTGTGTTGCTCCTTTACTTCGTTTTACATACAGCACAACCTGTTGCCGTGACAACTGTGGCCATGGAGACTCGTGCAGTATCCGAGGAGAAGGGTCTGAACAGTAGAGAGAAAAGACTTAGAGGAGAAAGAGAGGAACAGGAAATTGGGAAAAGAGCAGAGTGGACAGGAAAGTGGTCAAGAGGGGGCAGAGTGTGGATAGTAGAGGGTAGAGGAGTGCATGGAGAACATGAAGGAGCTAATAAGAGTAAGAACAAAAGGGGATGACAGGAGGGAGAAGAGGAGATGTTAAGATTGTAGTTGACAAATGTATGAGAGGGGAGAATGAGCACAGGATAAGAGATGGAAGAATTAAAGAGAAGGAGAAAAAGAGGTGAAATTAAAAGTGGAGGAAGACGAGTAGAGGAGTAAAAAGAAAGAAAAGAACGAGAGAGGAAGAATGATGAGGGATTAAGAAATCCTCTTTCATCCTCTCTTTTGAATGAGACCTGCTGTTATTAACATGTTTAAACTCACTTAACTGCTAATTGAATTAATGCTGTTTTCTCTTGAGCAGCTTTGATCAGCAGCAATAATGTGTGTGTGTGTGTTCGTGTGTGTGTGTGTGTGGACACTTACACATGTAAACTGATGAAGTACCATACACATGACTGTGTATGTTTTACAGCAAGGCAGATCTCTGATGCTGCCGAAGCCGTTGATCTTAATACCAACTCTGGATTAGTAAGTAGCTTTTGGTGGTCAGCCAGAACCTGTGCTGTTTTGACTGTGTTTGTGGCCATGCTAGCTGTTTTGATATCGAGATTATGAATATCCACCACTAAAAATAGACACTAGCTACTATGTGGCTAATTGGAAAACCAGTAGAGAGAACAGAAAGGCACAGCGGCCGAACTCAGCTGCTGCTCCATCAATAAACGCTGTCTGGACTGATGCTGCCTTAGAGCTAGAAGAGATACAAGGATAAAAAAAGACATGAAAATAGATTCAAATACAAATAGTTTTGTGATTCACTTTCAAATGAACTAATAAGGGTTACAAAACCTGTACATATTTTGTTTATTCATCCTTATGAATAACTAAAATTGTTATAAACTACCGTCAGCCTAAATCAGTGGTATAGCAAGGTAACAATGCTACACTACCAGTAGGTCCATTTGTGACCTCAGCACATTTGTGATTTAGTCACATAGGGTTCCCTACGCAAACCTTAGGGGAAATATCTAATGATGTTGATCTTATCAATGATGATGATCTTATCTACTGTTATTTGATATTTTCATGATCTTGCAGATGTCTTTTGTCTGCCTGGAAAGATTAAATAGTTCGGTTGAAACAAATGTTTAAATCCAATATTTCCTCAGCCAGCCCTTAACACTGCCCAGGCCTGCACAGTGGACTTGACGTTCCAGCAAAGAAGAAGAGCAGAGCGGAGTCATGCAGTCTGTAGAAATGTTGGGCTTAAATGTTGATTTTGCCTCTGAAAAACCTTGAACTTGAACCTTGAACCTCGAAATGAGGCTGCGTTACCAGTTATTAGTGAAATCAACCATGGGTTAAAAAAACTAGACAAATAGATGACAGGTTCAACACAGGCTTTGATTAGTGGCCGTGTTATTAGCATGACGACACAATCTAAGGTGTACTGAGGAAAAATGCTTTATTAGGACCAAAGGCATTCTTCTCTTCATCCCTGTTGCTCGGCCAACAGAGTTGCATTTAAAAAAATGCACATCATTTTGTCAGTTCCTTGTGACAACTTTGTTGTAGCTCTCTGATCCTTAAGAAGAATATTGTAGGGTATGTCAACCTTGTTTTTAATCAAATACCCACATTTTCTTATTATTACAATGTACCAGTGTGGCTTGATTCACCAGAGCTCCAAATCTCTGGTTATCTGATGACTCTTTAAATGTTTTAGTGTTTCAAACTTTGATAAATCTAAAATATCTTCTTGGTGTAGTGAAAAAATGTATCCACTGCTTATGGATCAAGCTTTCACCGTATAAATACAAGCTGTCTTATTTAGGTGGAATGCTACAATCTCCAACAGATAAAAATGATATTCCTATAAGTCTAATATATTGCAGCTGTGTTACTGCCTTTTTGCATTAGAGGAAATGTTAACTTTTATTTACACAATTTACCTTGCTGTAATGAGAGACGGATCCTGGTCATTCCCAGCAGCTAGCAACCAGGGATCAACATCAGACATCAATACAGCCTTTGTACCATAAGCAAAACGGGTGCTTCAAGCCTTCGGTCAATGATAAGTTAATATCTGGGAATATTTAGAGTGTATGTGAATACATATAGCTTTGACTGAAAGTGAGAGACATGAAGGAAGCATCCTGTAGAAGAGAAGCGGGAGGCTGACGGTATTGATCCGATCCCTGTGCTCCTCTACCCCTGTCGTACTGTGTGCTCCAGGACAAAGTAGGATTATTGACAGTCTTCCTTTCTTCCTTCTTTTCCTGTAACAATTCAACAGAAGATAACATGGGGAAAGTGGCAAGTTAACAGTAGGATGCATGTAGATTCAACATCAACCCAAATGAGAACAACCGTTTTACACAGCTTAGCTTTGAAAAGTTTTTCTTGGGTGAAACAATGCAGGTAGCAGCTACGTAGGATGACAGATGACATTCTTATCACTTTTTTCCTGTCATTCCTGTATTCTTTAAAATAAAATAGCATAAAAAGTGAAGGTGACAGGTGAGCTGTCAACCTGCTCCTGGATTTGACCACGTTTAAAGCTCATTTGAAAACAGGATAGGTCATTTGTATTTTTTGTATTTTTTGTATTTTTTGACACTGTATTTGACCAAAAGGCCTGTGTTGTCTTTGAAAATGACAATTAATCTTCAGATCTTGCGAAAGTGTGAAATGTGCAGCTCTAACCTGCTAAAGATTATTAATGTACCATTGAAACATCCATAAAATAACATGCAGAGAGAGAGATGGACAGCCACAGAGCAAAGGAGACCTAATTCCTCTGTTTAAAGGGTGTACTCTATGCATGTGTTTGTGACCATAATTCTATCATACGTTTTGAAAATGAGCATTTTCAAAGAAGCTTAGAATATATAATGATTACTATATCATTTAAATCAGTGTTTTAAGAAAAAACACACCATTAGTCTTGTAAGAATACAAAGAGCACTAATTGTGGTGATATTGGTGTTGTAGCAATGATTAGCACATCTCCAGCCTCTGTGGCACTCATTAATCTTATCAAGACCAATGGGAACTCAGGCTAATAGGAGCTGATTAGCTTGTTCTGGTCCGCCTGGCTGATTCACCTACATGCACCCGTTCACTTGTACATGGCCTCACACACACTACCACACTGACAGAATCACACTGACACACTCTCACACGAGCATATACAGACATCCACAAAAATATCTTCATGTATAAACACTTGCAAGGTTTCTCTGAGAAAGCTGGCTAACAGTGGTGATCCTTGCCAGAGAATGTTTGGCAGCAAGAGAGGCAGAGCTGAGGCACTGTGCTTCTCAGACACATCAACCCAAAGGTACTGAGGTATAAACGCACAGGGAGCTCAATCACAGACTTCTCTGATAATGTAAAGCTTGTTCTTTTAAATGTTTTTTGCCAGATAGTACCCAGTGCACAGTGGAGAGGCAAACAGAAAACATGGGAAGATACAGGGGAATCTGTTTGCACTTTCCAAGACAACTTTTGGCTGAACGGGAATGAATACAAATAAAGTTTTATTTTTAAAAAAGTGCTACAAAAAAGCAACTTCCTGTTTACATCACTCAGGCTGACGTCATCGAAGATCTTGGTCACAGACAGCATTATAGGACGCTACAGTACCTGGTAGACTGAACGCCCAAACTCTCTCTCTCACACACACTGGTCTGAGCCACATGGCATTGAGTGTTATGTCAGCTCTTGTTATCGTCACTGAGGGTAGTGGCATAGAGTGAACCTGCATCTCTGCCTGTGTGTGTGTGTGTGTGTGTACGTGTGCGTGTGTCTGTCTGCCTGTGTAATGCTCCCAGCTGATCTATTTGGCAGGTCAGGCATGATGGTGGTGGCGGGCCAGCCCTTGTCTCTGATCAATTTAAACACACACACACACACACACACACACACACACACACACACACACACACACACACACACACACACACACACACACACAGATGAATATTTGAGTTGTAACAATAGGGGCGCAAGACACCACACAA
>JAVQJL010048260.1:0-16974 GCA_036024295.1 Nannoperca obscura
TATCCTTTGAGGGTGTCTACACACACTCGCACAGAAGATACAGTATGTGTTTGATGAATGCCTGATAGACATCTTTTACTTTCTATTTTCATTGCTGTTCTTTGGGATCAAATAATAACGTCTGATAGAAGGTGTGTGTGTTTAAGAGACAGACAGAGACAGACAGCAGGCAGCATGTGTTTTTGTGTATGAAAGTGCAGAAGAGAATAAAAAACAAACATTTTTATTTGTCAGCATAACAATGTGAAAAAATGTGTATGCATGTGTATGTCTAAGTGTATATGTATGCAAGTGTGGGTGAGAGTTGGGAGATTCCCATCAACCATTTGGCCCCATGTATCGCCCACTCACAGAGTTGTTATTTAATCCACTGATATGTCAGAAATCTTCCACCTGTGCTGACAGAGCAATGTACACACCAGTGTGGAGTAAAGATAAATGCATTGTTGTTGAGTATTTACTAGGAATAATTTGGAATCCTAAATGAATGTAAGAGAGAGAAAACAAAGCAATTAGTGAAGTAGAGGATTTCTAGGCTTCATGTTCATGTTGGGCTTCTGTGTGTGTGGTGTACGTGAGAGGCAGGCAGAATCTTACGGTCAAGGTCAAACCTTACAATATACATCTTTTACATGATAAAAGGCTCTTTTTTAAAGAGGCACATACAGTGGGTATGGAAAGTATTCAGACCCCTTTAAATTTTTCACTCTTGTTTTATTGCAGCCATTTGCTAAAATCGAAAAAGTTCATTTTATTATTCATTAATGTACACTCAGCACCCCATCTTGACAGAAAAACACAGAAATGTAATCCAGCTGTGTTTAATTAAACTGATCAGGAAAGGCACACACCTGTCTATGTAAGACCTTACAGCTCACAGTGCATGTCAGAGCAAATGAGAATCATGAGGTCGAAGGAACTGCCCAAGGAGCTCAGAGACAGAATTGTGGCAAGGCACAGATCTGGCCAAGGTTACAAAATAATTTCTGCAGCACTCAAGGTACCTAAGAGCACAGTGGCCTCCATAATCCTTAAATGGAAGAAGTTTGGGACGACCAGAACTCTTCCTAGAACTGGCCGTCCAGCCAAACTGAGCAATCGTGGGAGAAGAGCCTTGGTGAGAGGTAAATAAGAACCCAAAGATCACTGGCTGACCTCCAAAGATGCAGTAGGGAGATGGGAGAAAGTTCCACAAAGTCAACTATCACTGCAGCCCTCCACCAGTCGGGGCTTTATGGCAGAGTGGCCCGACGGAAGCCTTTCCTCAGTGCAAGACATATGAAAGCCTGCATAGAGTTTGCCAAGAAACACATGAAGGACTCCCAGACTATGAGAAATAAGATTCTCTGGTCTGATGAGACCAAGATTGAACTTTTTGGCGTTAATTCTAAGCAGTATGTGTGGAGAAAACCAGGTACTGCTCATCACCTGCCCAACACAACCCCAACAGTGAAACATGGTGGTGGCAGCATCATGCTATGGGGGTGTTTTTCAGCTGAGTGTACATTAATGAGAAATAAAATGAACTTTTTTGATTTTAGCAAATGGCTGCAATAAAACAGAGTGAAAAATGTAAAGGGGTCTGAATACTTTCTGTACCCACTGTATAAAATCAAGTTAATTACTTTGTGTTTTCTCTATTTTTCAGGTTTCTCCTGCTGTATTAAAATACATCAGCCTGCATTTGCACTCAGCCTAGAAGGAAACACATCTGTAACGCTGCAGTGTGAACATGATGATGAAGACTATCTGTACATGTATTGGTACAGACTGGTAGCCAGTGAGGAAATGCAGCTGGTCACATACTCTATTAATAAAAACATATGGACCACTGAAGCTCCTTTGAACAAATCAAAGTACACCATGTCACGGCCTGAGGCGCTTAACTCCGCTCTGCACATACTCCAGGTTGAGGCTGGAGATTCAGCTTTGTATTACTGTGCCTGTAGACTACCACAATGTCTCAGCGACGCTCTGTTGCTAAACAATAACCCCAATACCAAAACAGGCATGGCAGTGCTGTATCTCTAATAACGTGCAAAAACACTCCTCTTCCACTTCTCTTTCAAGATATCCACAATGTGGTAGTTTTAACATTAACTTCATTTTAGAATGACAGGTCAATCTAACAAAGTGCAATCAATGTGTTAACTTTAATTTGATGCATTTTTTTCACAAAACAGGGTTGTTGAATTTTAGATGTAATTTTAATATATTGGATTGTAGTTACATACATACATGTAAAGGATAGAAAACACAATCCCAATTCTTTTTCTAAAAAGTCCTAATTTTAATGTATATCACTATATACATCTAAAATGTGTACGCAAAATGTATTAAATGTGTATTATGTATGTGTACTAGAATGCTTTGAAGTTATCTACATTTTGGAGGTTTTGAATGCTTTATATTTGTAGCGTTGAATATAGCTAGAAAAGTGACAGGATCGTATTTATTTAATGTCATGATTTCTCTTTTTATTGTGATCAATTATTGTTATTGTTGCATCACTTAAAATGAAATGGAACATGGATCAGTAAATACTTCCTGTTGTATATGGCCATACCAGTGATCTATCCTCCCCAGTACTGTGCCTATAGCTTGCTGAAACCTTTTGCAGGGACATAGTAAAACAAATATATATATAGTAAAAAAGTTAAGACCTGAATCTGACTTCTGACAAATCTTTTTAACGATATAAACATTATTATGCCATAGAAATGTATGAGAACAATCAAAATAGTTCCAAACGGAGTTGAAAATTAAACTGTATGTTGGCTTTGTGTTGCTGTCCAGACTGTAATAACTGCACATTAGCTTGGTAATCTATTCCTTTTTTCCTAGCTGATATCTGTTATTGAAAAATATACATTTTAATGAACTGACTTCTTGGGTTTCAGTTTGTCCACTTTACTAGCAGTAGTTAAATCGAGTCATGCAAGAAAATCAACCTAGCTAAACTGCTAGAGGTGACTAGCTTAGCAGATTGCGTTAGCTGCTATCTCAGCTTTTTTTTACTTTAGTGGAATTAATGTGATTTGGTAGGTTATGCTTGTGATTATGATCACATATTTAAATGTATGACATAAAAAATGTATGTATTACACTGATTTCAGTATAAATGTCATTAGTAGTTGGACAGATTGACACAGAAATCAGTTACATTTATTTCCTATAAACTAGGGAATGTAAAGATCAAAATACAGATAATTTTCTTAAAGAAACTAGTTCAAATGGGCAATAAAGCTGAAAGGACACATATGTTCCACTTGCATTCCCTCTGCATTTTTAGGTTCTATAATGACAATGATTTTGGGGGGTAAAATAAATGGCCTGAAGGAACGAAATAAAGGCAACACAACCTGTATGTCTGTTTCTCAGTTTGCCAGCCAGCCTGAAAACATGAACCCTTTTTTACCTCAACTTTACTGCTTTTTTATTTACTGCTCTCTGCCTTTGTAAAGCAGAATTATTCAAATATATATATATACACTTCTAGTTGATGGTGACCCCAGCCTCAACGCAGCCTGCCATGATACTATGTTGGAGATTTTAGCATGTATAGCATGTCTTATTGCTGTAGAGCTTTCAACAGATTAATCTGTGATTAAAAGAGAGAGCAGCTATTCACTCTTGAATAATCTGTGTAATTTGGTTTCTATCTACATTATATAATTTTAAGCTGCTGTTAGACCTAAACCATAGAAATGGTTGAAGGCTTTTCTTTCATTTTGGTGTATTCTGCATGAATAAACATCACTTCTTGTCGTTAAACTACCAATAATTCATAAAATATCAAAACTGCTTCCCTCTAAATTCACTGATACTTCTACAGCACCACAAAGCTGATCAGTTAGATAAGTACACAGCTGCTATATCAGAGTAAAGAATGTCTGTTCTATGCAGTCTACTGCTCTCCAGACACATCTATTTTATTTTGCTCTTAGGTTCTTATTTTTGTCCAATTCTTTGCTGCCAGAGTAGATAAGGGGTGTTTTTTTTATTTGGAAAAAAAGAACACGTGATCTGATGATCATGATCATGCACTGACCTCTATAGGGTGTATTTGGCATTACATATTTAAAAAATCACAATGGTGAATATTTTAAAAATTTAGGCTAAATGAATGTGTAATAATAAAAAATAATAGCCAATGCCAAATGTATCCTTAGTTTGGAAAAAGCTCCCTTCAGAAAAGCTTGTGTTCAAAATAGAAGTTCATCACCTGGGGAGCATGAATATGTTTAGTAAAAACATATTCAATGTCAATTCAATGTCAGTCTGCCGGTCAGTCCACCATTATGTCCCAGACTGAAATATCTTAACAACTATCAGATTGATTACCAAGAAGTTTTGTGCAAACATTCATGTTCCCAAGAAACAAAGACGAGTCTTAATAACTTTGTTGGTCCCCTGACTTTTCCTGCAGTGCCACCAGAAGGTCAACATTTTTACTTATTCAGTGAAATAGCTTGATGTCTACAAGACGGATTGTAGACACAACATTTTGTGCAAATATTCATGGTTTCCAGACTGTGTACCTTAAAGACTTTGGTGACCCTCTGACATTTCCTCTAGCACCACCAATAAGATGACATTTGTGGTTTTGACGGAAATATCTAGACACTATTGGATAGATTGCCATGAATGTTACTACAGAAATTCACACCCCACTGCAGATTAATAATAAAAACTTTGGTGGTTCTCTGACTTTTCATTAGGTCAAAAGTTTGTCAAGTATTTTAGTTTATGACCAAATACCTGCAAAACAAAACAATGACATTCCCATCAGCCTCAGCAGTATCACATGTTTACTGCTAATTGGCAACTGATGTAAGCATTTAGCTCAAAGCACTGTTGTGCCTACGTACAGCCTCACAGAGTTGCTAGCATCTTAGTTCTTAGATTCTCACTCTGTGTATGAGTGGAACTTTTGGCATTATGATTCCTCGGCTGGGAAATTTCAGAGCAATTAGTTAAAAATCAATTCAATTCAATTCAATTTTATTTATATAGCGCCATATCATAACAAAGTTATCTCAGGGCACTCAATCACATGGAGCAGGTCGAGACCAACTTCCACAATCAGTGATCATCTTCTGGGGAAAACACGTACAACACTGAATTTCATGGTGGTGGTCTTCCTCTGATGTTGGACAGTAAATTACATTGTCACTGTGAGCTATTTGAGGTTTATACATAAGTTCTGTCACATCTTTTAGAGAAGGTTATATCAGTCATGACTGGGTGGGATAAAGAGGCGTGTCCAGTAAAGGTGTTACTTCCTCTGTGCAGCTATTGCACATTTTCTTTTCCTTCTTGCTTCTTTTCTTAGCTGTCACAGCAACATGCAGAGATCAGGCTGCATGGAGCTCACCTCAGGCATCAGTCAGACCGACCTGCACAGCTGCTGTCACAGGCAGACAGAGAAAGATGGAGGATGAGATATGAGAAAGTTGGGTGGGGGAAGGAAAGACAAAAGAAGTTTGGTTTTTGTGTAATGCTTTTTCACTGTGGGGACAGGTGGAGCACGGTGATACAATCCAATAGAGCCACTGTACAAAAACCTTCTCCATTTAACATACTTAGTGTGGAGCACAATATGGTACCTGTGACACTTGGCACAGACAGAAACATCAGTATTCTGAAAACATGCAGCATGACTCACTATTGTCACATTGTATGAAAACTAATTTTTGGGGTGAAATGTGTTTGGAAAAAATAAAACAATACACAGCATTTGGGTTTTATCTGCTCTCCTTTAAAAAAAAGCATCTTGGATGTTGTGAAGCCCATTTTCAATGCTGAAACTAGAGTAATATCATGGATTGTTAGCCTATTCCCAAATGCCAAATGGCAGTTTTGTAACTTTTTGGCATCGGGTGCAGTCATTGTGGCTCAAGAGCTGAAGCTC
This sequence comes from Nannoperca obscura, assembly GCA_036024295.1. NCBI lineage: Eukaryota > Metazoa > Chordata > Actinopteri > Centrarchiformes > Percichthyidae > Nannoperca > Nannoperca obscura. Next base: position 5,915 of record JAVQJL010048260.1, read on the forward strand.
ACTTTGGAAATGGAACTAAACTCACTGTTCTAGGTAAGTTGGAACTCTCATAACTTAAAAATGTTTATACTCTGAAAATGAAGGAAAAACTATTAAACTGACCTGGAAAGATTCTGACCTGCAATGATCCTACTCTGGAAACATAATCAAGGTGACCACTCTAGCTATACGTTTAAGTTTAATGTTGTATTTTGGGCTATTGGAAATGTTTTTAGATTGTCAGAGTCAAAATTGCAAAACATGCAAAGAGTCCTTAGATGATTAAGTTGGATATGGACAGAAAAGATTCATGCTTGATATTTGTACACTTTGACAATCTCAACCTAAGTACACTTTGGAACTGGAACAAAACTGACTGTTTAGGAAAGTACAAGTAAATGAGGATTGAATAACTGAAATGGCTACTAGGACCTCAAAGTGCACCATAACGGGAGTGTTTTTTGTCTCACTTGGGCCTCCTGAATAGTTTCTAGTCCAGCCCAGTGGTTTATGATATCAAACATGTGCACTGTGCCAATAACAAAGCCTATTTTGGACCAGGCACAAAACTGACCGTGCTCGGTAAGTGTGCTCGGACTTTTTCCTTGTGAATTCACCTGTGAAGCAAAATATACTGCATTTGATCCTCACAGTTCTTTCAGCTGTTGTTGAGAGAAACAAATGTGTCTTCTAAATTCACAAACTTTATGTGGTACGATGTGAGTGGAGCAATGTTGCTTTTAGGAATTAAAGGAAAGTGATCGAGTAATATACTGAAAGTATAAAAGGCAAATGGATAAACCATGTTTTGGTTAAATGCACTGTGGTAGTAAGAAATCACCATTTAGTTCAAAATATCGTATAGTAATAGTATTGTTTAGATTTGGTCCCCTGAAAGATTCTCCAAAACCTGAAAGACACTTTGCAACTGATAAATGATTCATGTACTAATGGCTATCAAAATAATAATAATACATGCCTCAATATCATATGTTGATGTTTAAAAGGCAATCTGTAGCAGAGAGTGACTCTATTCAGTGTAAACTACAGTTCATTACATTGAATGTCTCCATATGTCAAAGTGTGGATCAATTGCAAAGAGCAGCACTGAAAAACAGAAGCAGTTAGCATAGGTTTTTGTCACAGTCAGAGAGCTCCGTGTTCTTTCTCAGAGGCTTACTTTGGAGCTGGAACTAAGCTGACCGTCTTAGGTAAGAAAATCTGCAACGACAAATCAAATTGAGCCTCTTTCACAGCCTGTTATATATATATATATTTATTATATACAAGCAATACATGGCTTTTAGTTAGTTTAATCTTGTGGCAGTAAATGTAGTATTCTCCCTTTAAATAGTAAAAGATGTTACGGCACAAGTTAGTTTGGTTTAATTCCAAACTAGTCGGTCCGAACCTGTTCCCCAGCAAACTGCTGCAGCAATAAAAGAATTGGCTCTATGCCCACATTATTGTTATCAATGTGAGGTCTTATCAGCTCTGTCAATGACTGTGACTGTGTTTCCAGTCAGAGGCTCACTTTGTGACAGGAACCATACTTATAGTCTCAATAAAACTATAAAATAAATCATATAGAATTTCAAAGTCAGATGTATTGTGTAATATTTCATTAGTACCAGTTAGCTGCTTTCATACTTACAAGGTACGATTTGATGTTGTTTCACCCTATTCTATAAAATGTAACTTTTCTAAAACTGAAATGTTGAAGTTTGTTATACAAGCTGAATTTGGAGACACATGTTTTGTTTTTCTGTCAAGAAGAACAAAAAAGGGAGATTACAGCTGTTCGTGCTGAAAGTTTGAACAGTTTTTAGTTTGGTGATGGCACCAAATGACATCACACACAATAATTAATCTCTGAAGTTATATGTCTTAATAGTTTTTGTATTTGGTAGTTGTAGAAAATGTGTATTAAAACAAGCTTGTAAGTCAATGACATGCTAATACATTACGATGTAAATGTTAGAGACTTATGTACTAAAAAGTCATACAATGAAATAAATGTTTAGTTCAGCTGTAGTTCCTTGTTAGAATGCGTTGCATTGTGCTCCAGCACTTTGGAGGGGGAACCAGAACAGTTCTTGCTAAGAAAATAGTAGATTACTAGAAATGGAATGATAATGGCCGTGAGTGAACCTGTAAAGACAATGTTGTTTGTCTGAGGCATTGTTTGGCATGAGAAAATCCTCCTGCCTCCTCCTCACTGTCTGTGTCTACGTTGTGGTATTAAGTCACAATATCTCCAGGAATTTGATAGGCAGCTTTAAATAAATACGTTTATTCACTTTCTCGCACAAAGTTGGATCATACCACTCTGACTTCTGTACAGTAAATACGTACCTGGAACCAGCAGCCGGTCAGCTGCTGAATCTGGGAAACAGCTAGCCTGGCTCTGTCCAAAGGTAACACCATCCGCCTACCAGCACTTCTGAAGCTCACTAATTTTACGTTCATTTGTACAAAAACCGAAGTGTTGTCTCTGTTGGTTTTATTGATATTTCCTGCCAAGAAACAGTCGATCACATGACCCCTGGTAAAACTGCAAATTGATGTTGTTGCTATTTTAAAGCTTCGGCATGTATCAAACAAAAATAGCTTTTGAGGTGCTGGTTGGTGGATTTCGTTAACTTTGGAAACATTTAGGCCAGCTGTTTCCCTGTTTCCAGTCTTTATGCTAAGCTTAGCTAACTGGCTGCTGGCTCAAGCTACATACTTATCATACAGACACGAGAGTGGTCTTCTTATCTAACTCTTAGCAAGAAAGCAATTAAGTGTATTTCCCAAAATGTTGAACTATTCCAATGATTTGTTTTCTTTGTCCCGCAGAATCAAACCGTAATATTACCCCGCCAAAGGTGAAAGTGCTTCGGCCTTCACAAAACGAGTGTCAAAACAGCAAAGACAAGAAAAACAAGAAGACTTTGGTGTGTGTGGGTTTCGGTTTCTACCCGGACCATGTCAGTGTATCGTGGGACATCGACGGGGAACATGTCACAAATGGCGTGGCAACCGACAACGCTGCTCGGTGGGACGGGGAACATTACAGCATCACCAGCCGTCTGAGGGTCCCGCTCAGTAAGTGGTTTACACCAGGGAAGAGGTTCACCTGCACTGTCAGCTTCTACAATGGCAACGCGACCGTGCACCAGTCAAGATGGGTAGATGGTGTTAAAGGTATGTTCCCTTGCAACTCAAAGAACCTAAACATGTTAATGGTGTGAAACACTGAAAAAAACACTATCTTCTTTCTTTTTTTCCTCTCAGGACCAGGAGCTAGTGCACTAAGAGGTGAATAAAGTTTACCTATAGAGCCCAAAGCATGATCACTTCTGAACAATGTCACCCACTAAAATGTTGTCGTTTTTTTGCAGAGAAATACCTGAGGATCACGCACGCTGCCAAAGTCTCATATGCCGTTTTGATCGTCATGAGCAGCATGTACGGAGCCTTTGTGGTGTTTTTGGTGTGGAGGCTTCAGGTTCGTCCAACATGATTTTTTTTTTTTACATCGTTGTGTTTCTGTACCAAAGAAATCCAACAGGAAATGGTTCTGTATATTTTAAATAAAAGAGCTCATCATGGCCACACAGTGCATTGAAGCCCCTTTCAGACCTGGAATACGTAACATTGCTGGCTTCATGTTTCTGTAAACGTGATGGCTTCTTTGTCAGGTGTCTGTTGTGTAAATGTTAGTTAAGGCTTTATTTGGACACAACACGACTGTTACAGAAAGAATCACAATGTCGTGTAAGAGGACAGCAGTGAAAGTAATGATATGAAGAAGGAAGTTCTCCAATCGTTTACAGGCCACATCAGTGAATGATTTTGTAAAGGAAACAAAAAAGGTATAATAGAATTTGTAGTTGCTCACATGCTGTATGTAAAGTATTTTTCTGGATGTTCAAATTTCAGTTGACAGGGATGAAAGTAGAAAATATAGAGGGGACGCGTTGTTCTGACTCATGGTTCTACACAGGGTTTTGGGTTTGTTTACGTCTTACTTTTAGCACCCAAAGTTTCATAGACTGATCAAAAATGAGAAGAATCTCCACCACAACTTAAAACTGGCTCATTCAGCATTTTGTGGTTTATAAAACATTACTTTGCATGCGAGAAAGATGAAAAGTATGTTATCGACTTATTACAGTGCTCTTAATATGAAGACCTGCATTCAGTCCCTCTCTGTATTCGCTGGCGGCATTCAGTTCAGACTTGTGTAACAGAAATGTTATAAGCTTTGAAGAACTTATTCGGATGTGAGGCCAATGTGAAAAAAAGAAGTAGTAGTAGATCACAGATTATTTTTGAATGAATAATAAAAAAGAGGCTGTATTTTTTTTTTTTATAAATCTCTGAATCTTTGTCCTTCTCTGTCTGCTGCACAGAGGTCACCTGGAAAACAGAACAACTGAGAGCCGCACAAACCTGCTGATCTTCCTGCTTTTTGCTGCTCCAATCAGCTAATAGCATTCTGCACAAATTTGATTTGAAAGCATGTGAAAACTAGACAGCCAATGTTAAATGGTGTTTAACAATGCTGCCTGTTTGTGTATTTCCTCATGAACTGCTTTAAACCAGATTTAATCCTCAATAAAAGACTTTCAGAAGAGATATACTGTATGGCATCATTATTTCTTTGGGACATTTATTAATCTTCCCACCTGTCAGATGCCAGTCACATAGTCGTTATTCGCTGGAAGCAGTTAACATGCAAGTTCTATCATTTTTCATACATTTTTTATACACATTTATGAAGACATGAGTTTACTGCCCACATGCATGCTGTGACACACTCAGCAGAGGTATTTTTAGCAGCCTGCTTATCTGTCTGTTTTCTGAGAATTCAACCTTTTCTTTCTGACATGTTTCCATTCACTGCACTAACCTCGGCTCTACAAACTGGGCCATTTGGTTATAATATGCTGCATGAAACTCAATCTGAATTCTGACTTTTCATTGTGAATTCAAACATTTTTAAAATACTCTTTTAGCAAATAAGTTAATGTTCAACCACAGCCCTTAACAACAGGAAAGCAGTGTTCTCATCTGTGTACAGAGGGAGGGTGGAGGCTGCTGTTGGTAAGGAACAAAGTGCTGAGAGCGACAGCGGAGGAGAGGATGTGGTCACAGAGCGGCCTCTCTGTGCTGAGAGACGACGTAGGCGCAATCCTTCACGTCACCCGCAACAAACAACACCTGCATCTGTGCAACAAACCCACCCCTCCCCCCTGTGCACTGCATCAAACTGCTGTTTCTGTGTCAACTGAAGCTACAGTGTGACCCAACAGCTGCTGAGCATGACCTGCTGCAGCTGCCTGTACATGAATATTACAGCGTTTAAAATTAGCTTTGATGCAATCACAGAACTCTATTTACGCTATAATATAGTGTATTGCCACTGTGTTTACACCATTGACCTTTTCCTCTAATATTTTTAACTTTCTTCCTGTTCTTCTTTGACATATTTTGATTAGCTTCTTTGAAACATACAGAGCGGCCACACAACAGTATAAAAGGACAGAAGGAAGAAAAACAGAAACATACTAACAAACAGGCATTTGCACAAAGTAAAGACCCAAGGCATATCTCATTGTGATGGGCTACCAGGACAGAAATTAAAGATATGAAATAAGTGCAACTTGCTCCGTTTGGAGTTACAATCCCAGACTCAATTTCGCAGGTTTGAAATGCTGCATCACGTCCCTTACCTACCTACCAACTTTCTGAATTCTGAGAATTCTGAGATAATAAAGATTTTTTCCTTTCTCACTGAGAGAAGACAGTGGCATTTTTTTCCTTTTCTCCTTCCCATGGCACTAACAAGATAAATCAACAAGAACAAGAAGATTTGTTATAGAAACACTGCAAGTAGCACAAATTACAATGAAAACTGTTTCATATATAATAAAGTAATATTATTAATGAACACAGTTGGGACATTTAAAAAATGCAAAGATAAAATAATACATAAATACATTTATAATTGAATAATTAAAATGTGAAAGTGAATAATACATTAAAATATATTTGTCACATTATATCAATTAATAAATGTCTAAATGTCTTTGTAGAATTCTTTTGTCCAATTGATCTGCCTGTGTTGTCAAGTTGGCAGAGAATGTTTCCTTAATTTGCTTGATTTGTTTATTTGAATGTGTTTTCTCACTGTGAGCTGCAGTGTGTCGAGCTCTCAGGGCTCGAGCAGAGCTGTGCAAATGCCACATTAAAACCTCCATATCTGAGCTTCTGAGGAAGATAAGGTGTGTTTGTAGTCTCTCACATACATTAAGCTGTGAATTGTGGGTAATGAAGTGAGGTATGGAATTAAATGAACAACACACTTTTTTCCCTTCATTAGATACTGCTACGGTTCCAGTGAGCCCTTCAGTCTTTTACTTAAATAAACGCTAGCATGTCCTCATGGGATTATACTGTTATATTATCCTAAGAGTCTGCATGCAGCACATGAATGACATCCCAACTCAGGATATGCAGTATGAACATTTTCAGTTAGGTGTCTCCGCCTGCTGGACAATTAACGCTGTTACACCAGTGACTTTTTTTCCAAGCAGCTGGTGTACAGCTGCACACTGAACTGTCCAAGAAAAATCGACACTAATTCAGCTACAGTACAATTGTTTCCTTTAGAAAAGCATGGTCCAGTGCCAATATGCTAAAGAAGATAAGAAAGGAAGCAATGAAGAACCTTTTCTTTGCATTTAGAGAATTCAACCAGCTCTTATCATGGCTGCCACTTAGATACTTGCAGGTCACTCTTTTAATGAACCTTCCTGGGCAAAAAAGACTATTCCACCACAGTCCTGGTGTATGGTGAGCACATTATTCACACAACAAAAATATCAATGAAACACGAAAATAGTTTCATTGATATTACAAGTATTTAACCCAAGATTTCAACAGCACAGGCATGCATGCAAAATTACTACATTAACTGCAATAGTATATATCATATTATATAATATTAAAATAAATAAATAAATAACCAAAAGCTTAAAATCTTTTTTTAATTGAATCAAATGACATTACATTATGTAAATGGAAGTTGTGGCAAACACAAAATGAATAAACCCAAATGCAGGTCTATAAATGAAATCAGAATCAGAACCAGATTTATTGCCAAGTAGGTTTACACATACAAGGAATTCGTTTTGGTGCGTGGTGGCCAACAAGAGCAGATATATACAGAAAGAAGAAGAAGTTGTTAGTGTTTGTCTATGAACGGGCCACAAACATTAGTATGTTTCCAGCAAGTCAAGTTAAAACCTTTAAAAATATAAATCTGAATAATATAAAAGCATATATACACATATATCTACAGGTTTGCCATGATTAATCCAAGAGGACAGCAGAGCAGCAGAGTGATGGCCACACTAGACAAAGTGGCACTCCAGCCTGCAGAGCCGGACAACATGTTGGGGTCCAGGCTGGACAGTGGACAGGAGCTGCCAGAGCTATACTTCCCTCCCAGCATGGACACACCCTGGCTTGCCAGCAGAACTCCAGAGAAGGTGATGGTGTTAGAGGTAGTGCTGGCCCAGGCACAACTCCCCTCACGCTGCCTTACCCACACCTGGTCACCTTTCTTCAGTTCCTTCATGAAGTAGCAGGTATTAAGGATTGTGTCACCACCAGACACCTGGGCGACAGGAATGGAGGACGGCACATTGTTTTGTTACTCAGCTCGGTGAATATCAAAATCACCCATAACTTCTCAGTAGATCCTCATCGCCTTTACTAGAGACCACAAAGTACTTTGTTTCATTTTGTTTTTCTTTTCTTTTTTTCTCATAACATTGACATGTTTGTTTCTGATGACCAGGATGTGCAGAAATGTCTTGGTTTAGCTCATTTTAGTTGTCTAGTGAGTGTCAGGTAGTTTCAAAACATTTACTGAGATACTGAGACTGTCTGAAGGTTACCTTTTGTAAAATGTATTAGACCTTAGTTTAATTTACTTTAAAGTGTTTTTTAACATTTGAACATCATTTTACATTTATTTTATTTTATTTACTTTTCTTGTTGAAAAAGCAAAAGCTGTTTAGTAGATGATGCATCTACCTCTTTCAAGTGGGGAAGCTGCACATATTTTTAGAACAACCTGACACCAATCTCTTTTTTTGTAGTCTAGTTTCGTCGTGTGTACCTGAGCATGGCAGGCCATCCTCCCAGCCCTGTTGACTACAAAGTGCCATAAGTTGTTATGGTCTCCGCGGCAGAGCTGGGCAGCAAACACAAACTGGTAGATGCCGGCGACTGGCGCAATGAACACACCCGTGTTATTGCTGTAGGCGGAGCCCTGGTTCACCCACACCTGGTTGAAGACAATTGGGTCTGTCTCGATGTCTGTCAGGTGGCCACTGTAGGCAACGAAAAAAAGAACGGCACCCCCTGGGACACGGATTCATGTTTCAGTTAAATGTTAAAAGACGACATCACACTGCCAGTTAATTCCAATGTCACGTCTAACAACAACAACAAAAACATGCTTTCTCTCTTAAACACACACATACACACATTACCAACCCTGTTGTCTGGCTGCTGTCTGACGGGGGGGCTGTCGAGAGAGTCAGGAGGGAGCTGGTTATTTTGAGCCAGTATAAAGAGCTGAGATTAAGGTTAAGGGTCAAGGCTCAAAGGTCAGTTCACTCACCAGTTCCACTGGGCCTGCAACAACCAGACTGGTTACACACAACACCGTCATGCTGACAAAAGCAGAACAGATCTGTGACAAAAAGAAATCAAAAATTAAAATCAAAAAAAAGACAGACATCTGACAAATGAAGGCCCAGATTCTACAGACAGTCAGACACACAGACAGGTACCTTGGTGGAGCTCATCTTCCTGCTGAGAGCTGTGCAGCGCTGACACACTCTGCCAGGCTTCTGTTGAAATGTCTCTGTGCCCAGCAGTCAAAGTTCACCAGCTGCAGCTTTGTTACAACATCTGTTTGAATAACTCATACCCACCATTCACACACACACACACACACACACACACACCTAACAAATACAATTTGGACATTACCCCCAGGGGAACAACAAGAGCTATCTCCATTTACTGTCCTGCCAAGAAGGCCAACACCATCAGTTGTCTAAGCAAGTGCCCCGAAACAACATTCATGTGTATTCAAGTGACAAAGCCATAGCGCTTGAACATTTTAAATGTATGTGAATGGAAGAATAAACCTCAAAATCATACTGCAGTGAAACTGCTGTTAAATACGCAGTGATGGCCCAGCTAAGACTAGTGACAGTAGCTGATCATCATAGTAACACAACAAGCTTTGTGGCTTGTATCATGGTGGAGAAATGCTGATAATTCTCATTCCTTAACACAGTCTGAGACAACTGAAGGAATTAACATAAGATTTGTGAAAAGCTACTTAGCTTACTATTTTTGGGGTATGGGGAGAAGAAATCAATGTCGCAGTAATACCAAATAATTTCAAGGGATGGAACAAAAATGGACTGGAAAGTAAAAGAATATTAAGAAGTCGTGCCTTGATTTAAAAAGCAAACCAGGAAACCTACACAGAGTAAAATTACACACCCAAGTACAAGAGATTCACAGAAAGCGTTGTATGCATGTGACTTAAATGTAATCATCAATGCCAATGTTTCTAATATAAAAACAATGACACCACAGTGTTTTGTGTGGTGTAGAGAGAGTGTATTGACACTGCTTGGCTCTGTTTCAGGAAGAGGCTGGAAGAAATTGGAATTTGACCTCTGTTTGACCAACATGTTGCAAAAGCATTGCTCTCCTATAAGACCTCATTTTTATTATTAAAAGAGGTATAAAATCAAGGCAGCAGAACAAGAGATATCATCTTTTTGCACTTTAATTCATTTGGGGTTTTTTGTTTCCAAAACTTGTAGTCTTAATCCCCAACCAATGCTGACTAAAGTGACATCACTATTGGCTAATGTAGGGGAAACAAGCTGGATTTGTTTCCAAATTCATACTGGAGGTGAATATGGGATCCTGAATACACATGCCTCATCTGACTTCCTTTACTCCCCCAGTAGAAGTGACACCGTTGAAATGTTGCAGGTCTGTTTGCCAGACTTTCTTGCTCCTCTGCATGATTGGTTGGGGTCATGCAAATGAGATCAACTGCCAGCAGAGAAAGACAATAAAATCCTGACTTTAACTCATCTGAGTGGGAAAACATCAAAGAACTATTTTCCCCTTTCACAGATACTTCTCCTTCCCACACATACACACCTACATGAAACCCCCTCTTGTCTCTCACTCACGGGAAAACCAGGAGACACTGAACAGACGGACAGTAAATCAAGGAATACATTCTTTGGTAAAATGAACTGGAAGAGATTAACAAACAATTGGTAGCTTGAGAAAGTCTAAATTAAAATTTAAACATGATGTGATAATGTAACTAATGTGTATCTGGTCTTTTATAGAACTAATAACCGTTCGTTTTATAGTATGTCAGTTTAAGGCCGTTCTGTCATGGAACCGCAGTGCCCCCTTTGGGCCATAGTTGTGTACTGTTCTTCCAATGTACGAGCGTAATATCAATCATAAATGAGATTGAGAATTAAACTAACTAAGGAAACATGCCATTGTCGTAACAGCAATGATGTTTATTCTTAGTTTGATAGGAAATTGTCATTTGACTAGATTACCAATAAGTAATTATGTGTAACCTACAGATGTATTAAGATGATTTAATGCAAACCTTGACCATATGAGCATGTGTAATGATCGCTAGCGATGGGATGATAGTGATGGAAATATGTGTATTTCGATCGGAGCGTATCAAATTAGAGACTTACTGTCACGACTGGTGGAACGAAGGACTGGACCCAAAAGCACGACTCACGAAACGAGGTTTTCAAAAGAACGCTGTTCTTTTATTGTGTATGAGAACACACTATGGTAAACTTGGCTAAGGCATAAACACTGGTAGATCTACTATGGTACGAGGTACAAAGTAGTCAAGACGAACTGGCACAGGACAAAGGGAGACATGGACTATATATACACATGAGGTAAGGGTTCACAGGTGGAGACAATCAGGG
>JAVQJL010048262.1:0-11940 GCA_036024295.1 Nannoperca obscura
GGCTTTAAATTCTTGGAGTCCCGAACCGGCAGGTGGATCCTTCCGCAGGACCGTGTCGGACTCAGCAGGACCGTGCAGGACTCAGCAGGACCGTGCAGGGCTCAGTAGGACCGTGCAGGACTCAGCAGGACCGTGCAGGGCTCAGTAGGCCCGTGCAGGGCTCAGCAGGCCCGTGTCGGACGCAGACAGCTGGTTTCACTTGACGATGCGTCTGTAAGGAGCTGGAGTGTCGTGGATATCTGAGGCTGGACACCTCTCTCTCTCTCTCTCTCTCTCTCTCTCTCTCTCTCTCTCTCTCTCTCTGCCTTTCCCAACAGGAAACCGAGCAACAAAAGAAGAAGAAGAAGAGAAAGTCCTGTTGGTTAAACCTCCTCCTCGTCATCAGCCTGTAATTCCAGACTGTACAAATAACAGATCATCATCGCGTGGACCGTGTCCTCCGTGCGCTTCTGAAACGTTAATTCCCACTTTTCTTTACCCAACGCGTCATTATAACGCGCTCCCACTGTTGCCTGCGTGTAATTCCAGGGTAATCACGCAGAGTCAGCTCCCTTGAAAAGTTTGGGGTCTAATGGAAAGACAGGGTTAGGTTTTATTTAGCCGGAAATGGCCCCCAAATGTTACAAGAGACGTTCACTGCAGTGTATGTTTAACCCTTTATTATGGTTGACTTTATATTTACTTATATATATATATATATATATATATATATATATACATATATATATGTATGTATATTATTAACAATTAGAAGTACATTTAGAAGTAGTATCAAGATAATAAAAGAATGTAAAGTATGTTTCTTGAGCTGTTAAAGCAGGCCGTAGTCTCAAAACAACATTTGGGATCTGAAATAAACAATAACACAAAGGCTCTCAGAAGACTGTGGCCCTTTAATGGCTGCATCACCCCCAACATGTTCAAACTGCCTCAAATCAACATGGAAACGTGATTATTTTGGGTTTAAAAGAGGAAACCGCCACGACCGCTACCAAAGCTGTGTTTAAACATCTGCCAATATACATGTTTCCCAAAAAGATTTCACCCCTCCCCTCCTCTCTGTGCTCTTTTTTTTTCTAAAACCAAACCAAACTATGGAAATTGTGCAGAGTTATGTAGCTGTGGGCTCGTGTAAAAATACATCTTGGGTGTGATGGGTTCTTGTCTCGAGCTAACTTTCTACTGTTTACATCTTTGGTGTGAAACAACCAGAGAGACAGTTTTTCTTCACATGTGAATCAACCAAAGAGTTTCAACGCCCCCAAAAACCCGTTCAAGCCACATGTTTGTTTATGTGGTTACACTGAGGGGTCGTTTTGTGTTCAGGCCAGACTGAGCGACTCACATGCTTCAGTATAATGTTTAAAACCAAAGCACTTCACATGTAACCGTAACCTTTCTAAAGGGAAGGTAATTCAAACCAAAATGCAAACTAGGCGTCCACTCACTCAGCCTCGTGTTCACTTCAGTTCAATGGAGCATCCAACAGAAAGGGACTTTTACCTCCTGCAGTCCCACTTTTACAAGTCAAAGTTCTGCATTGAAAATGTTGTTTAAGTAAAATGAAGCAAGTATTGTTGTAAGAAGTATTGAAAGAATTAAAAGTAAAAGAACTTTGTGGCCTCTGTGAGAATAGACGTATATATAATAATAATACAGTCAAATATATATATATATATATATATTTTACTGTATTATTATTAGTACCTTGACGGTGACTTATTGTTTCAACCCAAGCCGTCATCATTTCCTCAACATAACCCAGTAGTTTTGGAGCCTAAATGTGACCACCAGGAACCCATGACTCACAAATACACTGTTTTATTAAACGTAGGTTGTTGAGGACTTGGTGTTGTGTACTGGTTCCCAACATGTGGGTTTGGACCACACATGGGTCCCGGGGTAAATCCTCACACAAGCAATTTCTACATAAATGTCCGTTCTAAGATGACGTACTAAGAAGAGGAACATTTTGAAGATGATAAAATACTTATCTCATTTAACAAATGACAAATTTAACAATTTAGCACATAATCCTGCGTAAAACCATAACTTTAATCTTAGATCTTTGTTTTTTAATACATATTTTTAATATATATATATAATTAGCTTTAGACAGAGCCAGGCTAGCTGTTTTCATATTAGGCTATGGTAAGCTAACTGACTGCTAGCTGCAGCTTGACATGTAGCGTACAGAGATGAGAATGTTCTCATCTAACCCGTGAGAAAGCAAATCAAATGTTGAATCGTTGCTTGATGTTTTAGTTGTTTAGTCTTTTTATTTTTCATTTTAGTTCTTAAATAACTTTTGTTAAAAAGAAACAAAATCATTTTAATTGATGGTCTCAAAAAACCCCTTATCAGACCCCAACCTTATTCTTTTAGTCTCATCAAAAATATGTACATGATGCAATACAGGTTGGTAAAATGTGGCTCCACACTCCGGTGCAGCACGCCTGAACATAGCGAACAGCAGCAGAACTTTATTGGGGAACATGAATGAGACACATTAAGCCACATTTGCTTCTTTCGTTTCTGTTTTTCTACGTCCTGTGACCCGGTGTGGAGGGGGGGTGGAGGCAGGAAGGGATAATCATGTATGTTTAGCACTCTGACGCTACAAAGACCAAACACAGGTGACCACCCACTTCTTCTGGTCACTGAACAGCTAAAAATAATATAAAATAAAACCTTTACAGGCGCAGAGCGGCCTCGCTTCCAGCCGTGTTGTTGTTTTAATTATAGAAACCTAATGAGCACAATGCCTTATGCTCACTCTTTGTCCACATTTTCCACATCCGCATTTCTTCCAGACCTGTAGTTTTGATTCCTGGTCATTAAGCTCAGCCGTGGCTGTAAAAGGAGACCTAAGCCACAGGGTGTAACTGAACATTCAAATTACTAAACTTTACATGCCCTCCAGACCTAAAATGCACACATATGCAGACAGAAAGAAACACACACGTTCTATATGTTAAACAGCTGTGCCCAGTTTAGCCTTCATGCTCTCAGTGTTAAGAAATCTTCTGCAACAAGCTGTTTTTGTTCCGTCCGTCTTGTCCAGTCTTGTTCTGTTTTCACTACACCCAGGTCACATCCACCTACAGCCACGTTCCCGTCGTCCTCGCCGGCCTTCAGAGCTGCCGGCTGAGCTTCTGCGCCTGCCTCTCCTTTGCGTTGAAGGCGTATTTTGTGTCCTGTAGCTGGTCTATGATCTCCTTGGCCTCCTTCATCTCCACGGCTAGCTGGCTGTACTTCTCCACCAGCTCCTGGTTCTCTCTCCGGAGCTCCACCACAAGCTGGCTCAGCTCCTCGCTCTGCTTCCCGCAGTGCACCTTCAGCTGCTCCATCTCCGAGAGCGTCTCCTCCATGCGCTTCACCAGGTTCTCCAGCTTGTCCTTAGACATCTCTGAGATGTTTGTATTCACCTGCACGGGGTTTTTGTTCTTCGTGTTTGGGAGTTGTCTCTTTTCTTCGGTGTTGTTGAGTGTCTGTGCTTGTTTCCTGCCTTCAGCGATTACTGAAGTCTAATCCTCAGTTCCCTGCATGTCTCACATGGAGCACACGTCCCTCCCTGCACAATAATCCCCTTAGCAGAGCTATCCTGGGAAACATCTAACGCACACAGGTGTGACACACAGCCACAACGTCTCCTGCTTAACGCCACCACATACAGAGGATGAGAGTGAGTGACAGATTACCCCAGTTCACCTCATAGTCTCGTCCTCTCGTCAGTGAACAAGCTTAAAGGCCTACGCAAGAAATGTGATGTCTAATTTAACATCTGCAAGGAGAGAAACAAATCAGAAACAGAAGATTCAAATGTCTCTCAATGGGGGATTCTTCCTCGTTGTAAAAAAAGAATTAAGGAGTTAATCTTTTCTGGGAAAGCAGCCCAAACAGCTTTGAGCGCATGGTGCAACGTAATCTGAGCAGAACAGGTGTCTGGGAAGGATGCAGGAGAATCCTTATGGATGTAACTCTGTAGCCAGAGTGAGGCCTCACTGAGGTCACAGTGTGAGGCCCAACATCCCGTCGCACTGTGCCACCGTCCCGGTCAGCGAGGCCAAACGGTCCCCATGGTGACAGCTAATGCTAATGTGGAGCGCCCCAGGCAATGTGCCAACTGCGCCCCGTCAGCGAGCGAGAGGTGCCAGTGCAGCAGCACGCCGAGGAATTTCCACAATGTTCCCACCGTCAGTGCGACAGTTCCCCCCGGACGGTCTGCTGCCTGGAAAGAGATGCAGGAGAGACGACAGGATTCTGTAGCCGCGCTGAAGGGTTAGGGTTAGGGCTCCACAGATTCTGCCCCTGACCTCTGACCTCTGTGTGCATCAGTGCAGGTTGAACAGAAGTCAAATCTCACATCATCAAGTTTCACCTGCTGTTCACTGGCGGTTTCAACTCTGCAGTGGTGGAATGTCAATGAATGCATTTACTCAAGTACTGAGTACATTTTGATGTACTCGTTTTTTACTTTGTTATTCTTCTACTGCGCGAGAACTCAGAGGGAAACTTGTACTTTTGACTCCGCTACATTTATCTGACAGCTACGAGTTTCTTCACACGTTAAGACCTTTGTAACAAAACATGTAATTAGTTCTAAAAGTTGTATTAATTATTTTAGATTAAACTACTCAACAGTATATAAAAATGACCAATGATGCTTTACAAGTTTATGCATCTGTAGCAAAACTCCAATAACTATATTGTAAATATAACTATATACTTTTACTTCTGATAAGAGCCTATTTTGCTAAAATTGATGTACATTTACTTAAACAGCGTTCTAAATGCAGAACTTGATGAAATACTTTAGTTGTTCTTGCACTTAAAATAAAGGGATCTAAATACTTCTCAAAATATAAATGGCTAGGATGGACGTGCATGACCAAAACCTTTCTTTACGAGTGCTACCTCTGCATGTCTAATTTCTTGCTAGTCGTAACCATTGCCAGCAACCTGCCCTGCCACCTGGGAAGTTTTACAGCCTTTAGAGAACTCCCTCCAGAACCACAGAACACAGTAAACAGCTGAGAAGCTCCTCGTAATTAATACATTGATTTAAAAATGGCCTTTATCTTGTAACTCTTTGTGTCCTGTTGGTTTGTCGGGAAAAAATAAACTGCAGTTGAGCAGCGAGAGTAAATATGTATACACAGAAAATAAAAACAACACGTCAGAACACAGGACGCAGTAAAAAGTTTGGTATTTTTGAACGTTTTCATGTTTTGAGGTGTTGATCATGTGAGCAGGTGGGCGTGTCATCACAGTCTACAGGTGTGGGGACCATTATTTCCACACGGATCAAAACGTCCTTTGAAACAAACGTGAAGTGGAGTCTGCAGGCGATTCCCAGCATGCCCTTGAACTGTGATGTGATGCGTGTATGTGTGGACAGGGCGGTTAACCGCGCTCTCCCATATTCTGGACTGTCTTAAGTTTAACTTTGACTGGTAAAGAGCAGCACAGTCACCACTTGGCATCAAAGATAAAACCGCACTATGCTTTTACAGATTACCACTTTAAGTGCTATATTGTGGTGCACGCTGGCTGCACAGGCCGAGGAAAACGTCAAATTAGAGACTTGAGAATCTGTGTGTCAGACTCAACAAACAAAACACGAGTATTTTAAGTTTCATTATTTATTAAAAAACAAAATCTGAATTGAATAACCTTGCATAACACTGGAGGACAGAAACAAAGCCAGTCACCCAACACGGTCCCTTAAAACCAAAAAGGGAAGGCGAAAAGAAAACTAAGAAAGAATGTTACTGTATTGTTCCCTTTCGCTTTCTTCTCTGCAAGCATGAAACTCGTGTGCAACAACAATCAGAGCAGCTCGTCCTCCTCCTCCAGTCTGCATCGTCTCGTTCACACGAAGCCACAGTTTCAAACAAGTTCAAACACATCAAGGTTTCACACCAGTCCATTATTTTTATCTCGATTTAAACCTTTTGCTTTGTTTTTAACTTGATTAAAATAGCCAGTTAAGAAACTAATGGTTCATAACTGGAGATTATGTTTTCCACAAATTTCACAAATTCAAGCATCAAATTAAAGTCGAGCTACGACTCCCTCGTTCATCAGAGGGTTTTTTCCTCGATACACAGTTTAAAGTTTCGTTTGTTTCCCATATTTTTCCTGATCTGTGCAGGAACCCTGTTAACATTTACCCCCGCGTTGCAAAAAGTACAAAGTTTCTCTTCTGCATATCTTGAAAAAAAACAACACAGCATCTGCGTGTAGTGGAAATAACCTGTGTTGGATGTAGCATAGTTCCAGACAGCACCAGGCGAGCGTCATGAGGGCAGCTATAGCCTAAAGGTTCAGAGTTTGTGACTGGATGATCACAGGTTACAATCCCTGGACAGGTTGGGAAAAAAACTAAAAACTGTCAAATCTCAGTCAGGGTTGAGAATGAAAAGCACATTTCTGTCCCACAACAACAACAACAACAACTACTACTACTATTGAAATGCCCTTGAGCAAGGCACTGAACCTCCGACTGCTCCAGCAGAACTGCTCAGTGGCTGACAGTACGTGACCGACATGGCAGGCAAGTCTCAGGTGCGAGTGTGTGAGTGTGAGTGTGTGTGTGTGTGTGTGTGTGTGTGTGTGTGTGGGTGTGTGAGAACTTTCCTCCCTCTGCAGGTCGTGGATTCAAATGTGATTAACGGTCAAATTAAGGGCATAAAACATAGTGAAATGTCTGATGAGTCGAGTGTCACAATTATTCTCAGATTTCAGTACTAGAGACGATCAATTCTTCTACTTTTCCCCGGCGAGAAAGAGTCACGTGTTGAAAATATCATGAATCTTTCGGGGGTGAATCGCTCCGGCTCCAGAGCTTTGGTTTCTGTGTGTTTGAAGTGAAGGAATCAAAAAAAAAAAAGTCTTAACCATTCTTAACAGCGGTGAGGAAAGCACATCTGGTGACCGACAGCTCATACACAATCAAACTACACATTAGCCAATCTATTATCAATATCATCATCATCATCATCATCATCATCATCATCATCATCATCATCGAGTGTCCGTTAGTGTGATGAAGGCTATTTCATCTTGGGTTTAGTTTTGGGGAGCGGTGGCAGCTCACGAGTCCTAAAAATGAAGATGTTTGATGAAAGTCAAACATGTTTGATGGAGATTAAATGGAAACGTCTCCCGTCTCTCAGCAGCTACCGCCGAGGTGTCCCTGAGCAAGGCACCTGCTGGGAAGATGTAGAAGACTGTGGTTACGCTGGGCGGCTCCCAGGTCTGAGGGTGTGTGCAGGTGAAGCAGGGCGCCGCTGCGAAGCTTCCCTGGACAAATAAAACCGAACGTCTTCACACTGACTCCTCAGTTTGGATCGAGCCCCGGGACCTGTGGTCGACAAATGTGAAGACGAGGTCCCACGTCGAGCGAGAAATGTCACTTCCTGGTTTAAAAACGGAAATAAAATATTCTAAGAACAGCTGTCGCGGGGAACACCCTCCCTTGACGCCGAGGAAAGAAAAAAAAAAGGCAGAACAAAAACAACGTGTGTCCCGTCATCGTGAGTTCTTAGGAGGGGATGTGGGGGCGGGAGGGGCCCCCCCATCGCCCTTTGCTCCCCGGCCGCTCTCTCGTGGTGGTGGCCGGAGGGCTGTGTGGGTGAGGGTTATCGGGGCAGCGTCCTGCTAAATGTAGAACTGGTGCAGCGCCAGCTTGTCCATGAAGGGCTGAACCAGGTTGTCTGTGGCGAAGTAGAAGACCAGGCCGAAAAAAATGGAGATGGGCAGAGCGGGGAGCGCTTTCTTGAAGATGGCGAGGAGGAGCAGGGTGAGACACAAGCCCTGCGGGGGCACAGGAGGCAGAATCAAACACAGAGGAAACAGCACACTGAAAGACTGAGTACCAAACTAAATCAGCTCTAAAGGGCACAAACACTGCCTCATATACAATCAAGCGGTTCAGTAAAGTGGGGTTAGATATTGTGCTGGAGACAGAGATGAGGCTGCGGTGACTCGAGCGCGACTCTAAAATAAGCAGCCGTGGAAACTCACGATGAGGATGGCCACGAAGCAGGCGAGCGTGGTGTTCCAGTCGCCGCTGGCTGTGGCCGAGGCCTTTCCCACCAGCATGCTGTAGAAGATGAAGTCTCCGAGCCCCAGCTTCACGCCCCCTGAGAAACACGGGAGGACACCACATTCAGGGTGGAGGCCATTCAAGCACCAGATTCACTTCAGCCCCACGCCCTCCAACCCCCACAGAAAGCTCTTCTCGACTGTAATTACAGTACAAACAAGAGCTGCGACCCCATATTTAACAGGAGTTAGAACGAGCGCACAGACAGTACAGACATGAAACCTAGCAATTGCTGTGAATAATCGCTTCCTAATCTGCTCTGACTAAAAACAGTCTGCAGCCAAACACTGAAAAAAAACTCACTTCACAGAAAAAGGAAACGCGTAAAAATGTTTTCTGTGTTCGGAGACGGAGCAGCTGAGAGATGATGATCACACATGAGAGGAGGCAGTCACACATTACAGAGCTCGGCCTCATATTAGGGCTGGGAGGTCAATCTAAAATGATCATAATGAGGTTTTACTCTTGCTTTTGATGGAATAACAACATTTGACTGTGATGATAGGGATCTGTGGCGTGTGAAGAGATGTATGGAAGCCTTATTAGCCTCCAATTACAAACAGAACTGCAGAATAAAACATTTTCCAATAAGCATCGCTACATTGAAGAAAGAGCTGTAATCTCTCTTAATGGAAGGCCTGATCACTTGATCAGAGGTGTAATTAAATCAATCAGAGATGTGATGCCTCTGCCTCTGTAGTTTCTTTAAACATGAGACATTAAAGCGCTGGTTTCTGCTGACTGTGACTCCCCAACGTGCTCTCTTCTAAACACTGAAGTCAGATAAATGAACACTGTTCTGTCGGCACTCACTCTCCTCGTCGTCGTCTTCGACAGGAGGACGAGCGGAGGGCATCTCCTGGACCTCCCGCCTGGTCCCCTCGGTGGACTGCATCGGCCCCAGCTGGTGCTCCTGCTGGTTGACCCAGGTGGAGGTGAAGCCTCCGTCGTCCTGCGACAGGGTGGAGGGAGCCGGGGACGCCACGGCTGCAGACACGTGAGAGCAGTCAGATTAAACATCAGCGCAGTTTGAAAGGGGACCACCAGATTGAACCCTGCTCACCTTCTGGAGCCTCTTGTTGCGGCGACGCTGCTTCTGTCGAGTTCCTTTTTGGCCTGTCGGTGTCGGCCATGTTGACCAGCCACACCATTGTAGCTGGGGAAGAAGTCAGAGAGTCACAGTATTAAGAACTAGAAAATTAGAAAAGGCTAAATCTTCCAAAAACGTGTGCCGGCTTCCACTAAAACATTTAAATGTCTTAAACTGTTGATTGTTTGAAGGTTTTCACGTGTTTGTGTGGCCGTATCCGCTGACGTCAACTCTAAACTGAAGCATTAAAAGTTTAAAAAGTAACAGAAGTGAAAGTTTGTGAAAAAGAGTTTACATTTGAGTTGATTTGCATTTGCATTGAAAGAAGTTCAAGTGTCGTTAGAAGTGACTGTGCTGAGAGTTATTGAAGAGACACTAAAAGGAAAGCGTCTGAAAGGAGTTGAAGCTCAGTTAAAGTCTCACTTTTTATACGATATCTGAAGTCTGACCTCGTAAAGCAGTTAAAATGTCAGCTGCAAGCACCGAACGGAGTTGAAGTGTCAGTTAAAGTGAGTGAAATAAAGCAACTGAAGTCACTTGAAGGGGAAATGCTGAAAGGAGGTTGAAGTGTCGCTTTAAGTTAAAGCACAGGCAGCGGCTGGTTTCTGAAAGGAGTGGAAGCGTCGACCCACTTGGGAGTTAAATTGTTAGCACTTTTTAGCACACGCTTTGCTTCTATATCTTTTATTTACAATAAGATGTTAGTAAATGTCTCACAGGAGTAGATGAGAGCTGGAAAGATGGGCTCGTTCCTCTCCTGCGCCGTCTCCACCAGGATCCTCAGAGGCCCTTTGGGACAGAGCACCGCTAACAGATCTGTGAGGAGAAGGAAGGGGATGTAAGCACCAGACAGACGGCTCTGCGAGACACATCCCAGGTAACAAGAGGCAAAGACTGAGGTTCAGCTGGACTGTGATTCTGCAGAAATCACTGCCGCATCATTTGCATACGTTGGACACAGAGTCCTTGTGGGTTGTGCTGTATGTGCTACTCCTCGACAGGTAAAATAATCCAGAATGCCTCTTTGACTGATACCTAATCTATCTGTACCCGACAGCTTAGGTAATCAGTAACTATCCTACCTTCAGCTTTCACCTGTCTCCCCCAGACTTCCTCTTATACATTTGTCTTTCAGGACTAATTTCCTTTTTGCATTTGTGTAAAGGTTTCACGTCTTTTTATGATTCTAGAAAATGTTGAAGTGTGATTTTTCTCTTCCTCAGCGACTTCTGTGCATCAAATCTGAATTTTGCATTTTAGAAAAAGTTAGATTACACATTGTTAATTTCCCCTTTTTCCTCGAGCACTAAACGGAACCAGCTGACTCAATGTTGGCTGCAGTGCAAAACAACATCTTCAAAAGGTTGAGGTCAAAGAGGTCAAAGCGGGAGAGGGGGGAGGATTTACCGTAGACGGATATGACGGCTAATATGAGCCAGGCGGTCCACTCCGGCAGGTACTTGATGAAGACCAGGGCCATGAGGGCGCTGATCATGATGAGGTAGGCCTGCTGGAGCCGCAGCGGCCCTTTCCAGTGAATACACATCATGCCCACCACTCCGAAGTTCCAAATTATTATCGCAAGGGTGAAATAGTCCATGGCCACGTTGTAGGTCTTGAAAACCTCTCTGTTGGACAGAGCAGAGACATGACGGGAAAACCCGACAAACCCACCATCACAAAGAGAAACAAGGCGCTCGTTACGATGTAGGGGAACCTCGGAGAACGAGGCACAATGCTTGGGGGGGGTCTTACTTGAGGTAGATGTAGGAGAAGAAGAACAGCAGGAGGAGGGAGGAGAGGAAGAGCCAGCCTTGGATCACCTGTGGGTGCAAAGATCAGAGTCGTGGGATTTAATGTACAACGCCGCTCTGACAAATCAGAACGTGCAAATACTTGTTACTAGTGTTTGTTTTTAACTACCTGTACAACCGGGTCGGGTGGGGTTACAACAGAAGGGAAATACAATGAGCATCAGAGTGAAAAATTCATTGCTCTGATGTGCTCAGCCCCACCTGTCTGGTGCTTCGGCTGTCTGGTCTGAACGAGTTTCAGTTTGAAATCATTAAATGAAGTCTTGTGATTTAAAGCCGCTACAGAGGTTTTCACTCATTTCTCCTGATCAGCCAACTCTCACAACGAATCACATCTGTGCATAACTGACATTTCTACACTTATCTTTTAGTTAGTTGCTTCTGCAGGAGCAGAACAACTTACACACCTCTGTCCTTCTTGCAGAACTTTCTCACAGCCGACATTTGCACATGACAGGAGAAGCACAATAACTTTAGCGACGGCTGCTACAATCGCCACGTTTCCACTCAGATGTCAAGCAGATTGTGAGCAAACTTTTGAGATGTCACAAAAAAGAAATGGTGCAAAATGGCCTCTAGTATCAATTCATGTGAAACAGTGACAACTTATTCAACAAAGGCGTTTCCAAATCGCATTTAGAGCATCAACTGTGCTGTGAAAAAGGCTATTCAAACAAACAAACAAACAAACAAACAAACAACAGAATATTTTTCCTCACAGGTCTGCAGCATGTGTGATGTGATGTTGTTGAATGTACCTTGTAGCAGCGGTACTTGTATAACAGCACCAGCACCAGAGTCATGACGATGATCACAGTGATCATGATGGGGGCGTTCAGGATGGAGTTGAGGGCGCTCTGTCCAACTGTGTCGGTGTCTTCCGGGAACGGCGTGTAGATCCTGGGGGGGGGGGAGGCATTTCA
>JAVQJL010048266.1:0-24009 GCA_036024295.1 Nannoperca obscura
TTGGGTCTTTGTGTGTGTGGAAGTTGGTCTCAACCGGCTCCATGTGATTGAGTGCCCTGAGATAACTTTGTTATGATATGGCGCTATATAAATAAAATTGAATTGAATTGAATTGAATAGGCTTAAATAGACTTTTAGGTGTCTTCTGTGACAAGATTTCTGATGCGAACAGATGTTTTTAATCCAAAATCCAACACTAGATAATTATATGATTGGCTGAAGCATTGGCTAGGCAGTACAGTAAATACCATGAAAAATACAAATATATTACATTATAAAACCACACTGCAGTAACATATTGCTCATGTCTCCCTCTGTTACTTGAAATGAAGTGAACAGCTGCTTCTCCCTGCTTCCACTCTTTGAGCAAAGCTTTGCCAACATGTCTAACTCTTGACAAGATGGTTAAAATGTCTTTCTTTACATGTCAGCATGTTGCTAACGTCGTTGGTTTCTTTTCCAGGTCGACAACAAGGGGAACCACCTGCTGGTGTCTGAGGAAGCCTCAATCAACGTGCCTGCCATCGCTGCTGCCCACGTCACCAAACGCTACACAGCCCAGGCCACTGACGAGTTGACCTTTGAGGTAAGATGATCCCATCATAACGGCTTTTTTAATGTGCTCAGCTGTGATCAGACTTGACTCTCATCATCACACTCTCTCTGATCCAGGTGGGGGACATTGTGTCAGTCATAGACATGCCTCCCAAAGAAGACACCAGCTGGTGGAGAGGGAAACATGGCTTTCAGGTGAATCATCTGCTTGTTGTTCATTATGTTTAACGGAGAAAATAATTAAGAGACAACTTGTCTCTCTCTTCCAGGGATGACGAAGTAGTGATTAAAGTCACAGTCAAACAGAGCGTCTTTTAATTTAAATCAAATACTATAATTTTGAATGCTTAAAAGTGGGTGAATACAGCGCAACAGGGTGCTGTAGAGATCTTCGGAGGACTGTTGGCCCCTCTCACCCATATTGTTAGAACAGCAGGAGGAGGAGGCTGGAGTGAAAAACTTATACCTCAAACAAATTCTTTGGAAGTGTCAACTTTAAGTTTTTGCCATCTAAAATCCAAGCACACACCTAATACTAAGATGTAGCTTATTGCTAGCTTCCCACAAGCTAATGGTCAACTCTAGTTTGATATTATGGGCGGGGTTAGCTAGTTACCCCAAATCACATTTGATTGGATAAATGTATGTAACCGCCCCCCACGTTTAAGATCAGTCATCAGTCATTGACTTAAACAGCTCGGGATTTGTTTAAACTGAGACTTTATTATTTGTTTGTTTTTTTATTCCATAACAGCAAAAATAAGTTAGTTTGTCACCCTGCGATGCTTTGCACAATAAAAATGCAAACCAGCTATTTTCAGCCTGAGGCAGCTTGTACCATCATGCTTACTGACCTATTTCTACACCTTCACCCTGCCACAGTCTGCCACAGCACTAAACACCCCCAGTTTGAACTTACAAGTGTATATCACCATCTCTTGTCTCATCGCTTTACTCTGCTCATCTTCTTCTCTCTTCTTGCAGGTTGGTTTCTTCCCCTGTGACTGTGTTGAACTGATAAATGACAAGATTCCCTCCAGTGTTCAAAGCTCGGTGCCAAAGCCAGGTACTCTTCAGTGTGTGTCTGTCCTACTGCTTGATGATTTATTTAAGACTTGCTCCCGGGATGTGAGACGGATTGATTTAAAGTGGCTGCTGTGTGTGTGTGTCATCTTCATCAGTGTGTAAGAAGCATGGGAAGCTGGTAACATTCCTGAGGACTTTTATGAAGTCTCGACCGCCACCTCAGAAGCTGCGGCAGCGCGGCATCCTCAGAGAGAGAGTGTTTGGTTGTGACCTGGGGGAACATCTTCACAACTCAGGACATGAGGGTAAACTATTTCTACAATGGCTTCTTTTTTTTTTTTCTCATTTTCCATCGTGTAATTCTTACCTGCTGGCAGTTCACACTGAAATGTTTCACATTTTCAAATTGGAAATGCCCCAAGAAGGGATTACCCAGTGAATTTGCTGCCTATATAGAGGATTTGTGATACATTGCTATGATATTGGATGTGAATAGAGTCGGTGTGAATAACTGTTTTGAGTTTGCCAGCAGGATGTGCTCCTGCATAGATCCTCGTAGATTTGCCAAAAGCTGCGTCTATTATTATTTCTTTATTTGTTCAAACGTGTTGAAATGCCTGTGTTGGGATGGAGGCAAAGCTCACATTAATTTTAACCATTTATCTCATGTCAGTTCATACAGATTAATGGATTAAAGCTACATGGGTACCATTCTAATGCATTATGTAGACCAGTGCTTCCTAGAACTGTTTTGTCTTGTGGCCCCTCAAATTGAAGTATTGTTTACCTCTGAGACATTGTGTCAGGTTGTTTATGTCTATGCAGGGCTGTAGCTATTATTCATGACCAGAGGTAGAGGAAGTGTTCAGATCCTTTAATTAAGTATAAATACTAATACCCACTGTGAAAATACTCCACTACAAGTCAAAGTCCCGCATTAAAATGTCAAAAGTAAAAGTGCTCATTCTGCTGAAAAATAGTCCCTGTTAGTGTTTTACTATTAGATACTATATATATATCTATATATATATATATAGATATATATATAGATGATGTTTTTAGATTAATATACAGCAATGCATCATATTCTATAAGATCGTCATACGTCTGTAGACACGTTCCAAATGCATAGTGAGGAACTTTCTTGCTAAAACATCACATCGTGATCATACAGCACCACATCTTGTGTCTTCTTTAGTCCCACAGGTTGTTAAGAGCTGTGCTGACTTCATTGAGAAACATGGAGTCGTGGATGGGATCTACAGACTCTCCGGGATCTCCTCCAACATCCAGAAACTCAGGTTTGTTCCCATTTTCTTCATTATGTTGATTAGAAATGTAACCCAAAATTGTGCCATATAAAGGATGGTTTATTGTTTAATAAGAGCCTGACAAGTACAGCGCTGCAAATATGTTTGCATGGCAGGCTACTTGGTTAGTAACTACATTCTGTTGAGTTGTCGGTTTCTGTGTGGGATTATAGACTGACCTGATACGCTAGAAAGCACTGCTTTGGAAGCAGTAATTGGAAATATACAGAAATTCCCAACAAAATAGCTGCCACTGTTTGAGCTGCTTCTTCTGAAATACATCAAATACAATCAGATTCAAGCTGTGCAGGTTTGAATAGCTGTAATAATTGTCTCGTCTATTTTATGATCGCCTGGAAGAATTCGTGAAACAAACTCTCATTAGTAGATAAACTACGAGGCACACAGTCTGATGGGGTGATGACAGCCAATCAAAATGACTGTTCTCACATGAACAACTTGTTGACCGTTGTCATGTCACATCTAAGGAATTGATAAATATCAGGTGACTTAACTTACTGGTTATGGGCACTGGAGGACCTTCTTCTTTACCTGCCCCCCCTCCCCCATCTTAATTATAGTGTTAATATATATATATATTATTAAGAGAGAGAAAAATGTTGTGTTGTGTGTAAATTATGATTTATACATTTTGCAGCTTTTGTCCGTATTATTGAAATAAGCCAGATCATTTAGAAGATAGGAGAATTTGTAAAATAAATCATTAATTCACCAAGCAAATTCATCAAAAGTAGCGTATTGTGTTAAAATGTCCTCTTTAGTTTTGTGTTTTCATGCTGACAGATGGGCAGTCGGATGACTCCCACGCAGTTATATATATATATATATCTTCTTCTTCTTTCTGTCTCCGTATAGGCACGAGTTCGACTCAGAACAGATCCCAGACCTGAGCAGAGAAGTCTTCAGACAGGATATCCACTCAGTGGGCTCCCTCTGCAAGCTGTACTTCAGGGAGCTGCCCAACCCTTTGCTCACTTACCAGCTCTACGACAGATTCTCAGTAAGGACCAGAGCTGTGGAACTGGGGCAGGGACTTATAGTGGGGATAAATATGGGAATGGAAACTGGCATAGCAGTTAAGCATTATGAAGAGGAAAAGCTGCAGAGGGCAAATTTCCAGCAACTCTGTGATAATCAAGGAACCATACAAACAATCTAAAAATTTCAGCTCATTTTTAAGTGCTGCTCAAAATGGGGTCATTTCATTATCCTGAGCTCTCTAGGAACAGCAGGGGATGTGCACGCCAAAACCAAAGAGCAGGTTAAATGGGCCAAAACACTGGCTGCTCTGAATATATATAATAGGGAAAAAGAGAGCGGGAATGCTAAGGCATCTCCCTCTGCTGTGATTATCAGCCCTCTCACTGCTTTATCATCTGTCTTCACAGGATGCCGTGTCTGCAGCCACTGATGAGGAGAGGCTGGTCAAAATCCACAATGTCATCCAGCAGCTGCCTCCTCCACACTACAGGTCAGATTTAAAGCTCACCATTGCACCCTGGTGGCCTGAAGTGGAACTGTTTGATTTCTAGAAAAAAGAGTGCTGCAAAAAAAAAAAACATCAAACTGTCAATGCTGTGATGCTAATTGTAATTGTTTGAAGATAACCAACAAAAACCTATCTTTTTAGAACGTCCCGCTCTGAGATGTGAAACTCACTCAATGTCAGTCTGACCACTTTTGAGTACCACATAACATTCCTGCTATACATATGCATGTTCCAATAATGTCTATGCAAAGTGGCATTAATCCTGCTTGTTACTGGATACACTCAGTTCTGACTCCACCTGCTGGTAATAGAGAGGATAACAGTGTTAGACCTTTTTTAATGTCTGAAATGAACAGAAGAAATGTACATTAAATATATGCCTTTCTCTATCTAAAGGACTCTGGAGTACCTCATGAGACACCTCTCCCACCTGGCCACCTTCAGCTCCATCACTAACATGCACACTAAAAACCTGGCTATTGTCTGGGCACCTAACCTCCTCAGGTGACTTTTGATCGCTTTAATTTTTCCAGATGTACGGCTACATGCACACTGAATTAAATTGGCACTGTTAGTGCCCACATTGCCATTTCCTTCACGTGTTTCTGTGAAAGTGAACTGGGGCATGTCTCAGTGGTCCGGAGCTGTGAAATAGGTTGTGCTGTACTGTAACTGTGTTTCAGGTCCAGACAGATCGAGTCGGCCTGTTTTAGCGGCACAGCGGCGTTCATGGAGGTGCGTATCCAGTCAGTGGTGGTGGAGTTCATCCTCAACAACACTGAGGCTCTCTTCAGCCCTAAACTCAATGCCATCATACGGGAAAGCACAGGTAGGTCAAAATAGAAACAAATATGGCAGGTGGCATCTGTTCTGTGGTTACATGCATCTCTAACACACTCTATTAACACCTTACTTTTAGGTAACAACACCTTAGCCAGACCCAAGTCCCTGCTGGTCTGCTCCCCGTCCACAAAGTTACTGTCTCTGGAGGAGGCCCAGGCCCGCACTCAGGCACAGCTGGGCTCCCCAGCCACCACCCCCTGCCTCACCCACAGTGACTACATCGAGGTCGGGGAGGGACCCGGAGCTCTGCATGGCAAGTTCCACACAGTCATCGAGCTCCCGATGGAGAGGTAAAATGATGGACCGCCTGATCAGTCCTGCTTTTTATTTATTATATAAATTCTTCTGCTTCGTGGGCATGAGTAAACATATCATCATTTGTGATTTGAGTTGTTCAATCATAATGCTTCGCAGTGGGTGTGATTAGTCTGAAACAGGCTGAAACAATTTGTGTATTAATCAGTTGGTACATCAGCAGACAACCTTTTTGGTAGTATATTAATCCTGTAAGTAATTTGTCAAGCAAAAAAATACACACAATACTAAACATTTGCTGGTTACAGCTTTTAAAACCTATCACATGTGTGGATTTGCTGATTTTCTCAGTTTTTTTATATATTCAAAGTTGAATAGCTTGTGTTTTGTACTGTTGATCGGACAAAATCACCTTACCTTGAAACCTGAGAATTTGTGATTTTTGCCACTAAATCAGATTAAATTATAATGAAAATAATTGTTAATTGCAGCCGTAAAGTTTAGTTTTTGTAATTTCTATTTTAAATGTTTTGCTTGTGTGAACTTTTGTTAGATTAAACGGCGAGTGTTGAAGATGATTTGTTTCTGTGTTTTAACAGCAAGCGGCCTCCTACCAAGGCTAAGAAGTCTCCTGTGGGGAACTGGCTCTCGTTTTTCCACCTGGGCAAGTCCCAGTCTGTGTCAAAACGTAAACTGAAGCGACACCCCAGCGAGCCTAACGAGATAAAGAGCATTGCACTGCCAGGTCAGATCACTGCAGCTGTTACACAGCTTCTGCTTCTGTTTCTTTGAGTATTAATGAAATTGAAGTTGTCAGTTTCAACTAATCTTTAGAGTTTGATGTGCTGAAAAGTTCTCTTCAGAGGTGGTGAGGATTCAATTGTATTGAGAAAAATAATTTACCCTGAAACATTTAAAGGTGGAAGAGGAGACAGCGGCACGTTGCGTTCTACCAAAAGTGAGGAGTCTCTCACCTCTCTGCACAATGTGGAAGGTATTTTTTCAACAAAATTTGACTTTTCACACACTGCATTTGGCTCTCAGTGGTTTATATTATCTGTATTTTTGTGACTACTGAAGCTTCTGGTCTTATGCACGTCTTTTTTTTCCCCATCTCAGGGGAACCTCCGAGTTACCGCCCCCGCAGACCTCGCTCGACTTGTGAGGCCATTTCTGCCGTCTGTAGGGACGACCTACGCAACACCAGAAGTAAAGACGACCACAGAACCCACCCACTGAATGAGAGTCATAATGGTGCTGATCGTGTCCGCACTGCAGCATGTATATCACCTCTACATCAGGAGGATGACCTCGATCTTTGTCCGCCGGCCGCAGGCATCTCTAGTTTGGACTTTGATCCCATGTCTTTTCAGTGCAGCCCTCCCTCGGCTACGCCTGGGCTGCAACACAACAAAGACGGAAATAAATGGAGGAAGAGCGCAGGGTGTTCCAGTGAATCGGAGCCCATCTCCTCTCCTAACAACAACATTAGCTGCTCTCAGTCTCCAGACATTAGCCCGGTTCTCTTTAAAGGTGTGAAGAAGGTTCCATCCAAACCGCTCTCTCCTAAACTCAGGAAGAAATCCTTTAAGATGCAAGTAGACGTTCGGAATGCATCACCCTCTCCTCCACCTCTTCCTTCCTCTTCTCCGCCAGTGGAGAAGTGTGAAGCTCCACTGGCAGATGGAAAGGGTCAGAGAGTTCCCTACCAACACTGCAGCCCTCTCAGCACTGCGAGCCAGGCATCAGCCCTGACCGACCTCAGTCAGTCTGCACAAAACCTGCCTGATCCAGGTCAGTACCACACCTTATAACATCTACGGTATATAGTTAGTATCTATTTAATAATAACACATACTGTAGTTTCTTATGAAAGTTTCTGTGTCTTGTCCCATCATGTCTTACCATAGCTTTGTTTGTCCTGTCATACTGTAGCGTTGTTTGTCTTATCCCTCCCCAGGAACAGATAGACTTATGAGTTCAGTGTCTGTTCTCCCTCCTCACCCTCCCTTGACGAGTGCTGCACGCCAGCTGGCTTTGGCCCTGGCCGAATCTGCCCAGAAGGCCAGCAGTGGCTCGCAGAGAAGAAATGTCCCGTCGCACCCTCACCAGAGACAGGAAGCTGCTCACACCCAGGACCGACCACCCCGACCCTCTGTTCTTGATCTTAAAGTGTACCCCCAGGAGTACCGCAGCCCTCATGTCTCCGCTGTTTCCCAGTGGCAAACATCAGCGCACAGCCCTGTGGAGAGCCACTGCTGCCCGCATCCTGTTCGTTTCCTACCTGCGCAGTTTGGCTCGGAGCCGTCGCAGGTCACTGACGGACAGGAAAGCCAGTGCATGTTCACACCTAATGTCAGCCCTCTCGGGTCAGGGAGCTTGGATGAAGGCAGTGCAGAGAGGAGGGGCCGAAGAGAGGAAAAAGAGTTTAGAGATGTCACACAAGCAGAACCCACCTATCAGAGCGTTGGTGTTTCAACACCCACCCAACCTGTGTGCTCCGCTCCCAGCCCATCCACCTCTCCGGTATATGTGAACACCGACTCCATCAATGTATTTAATTTCCGTGCTGTTCTGGCAGAGACCTCCATGCCTGCCTCAATCGAGGAGGTCCTTCCACGTCAATTACAGCCTTCCTCAACCCATCATTATAGCCCAGAGGAGGACAAACCTCTAGGCCTGATTGAGGATGTCTACAGTAGTAATCATCATCATCATCATCATCATCATCATAGGCCAGTTCAAACAGGACGATTGCCTGCACCACGCTGCCCTCGGCCCGATGCTCTGCCACATCACCTATTGGGGCCAAAGAGTGTGTACAGGCAATCATCTGAAAGCCGCTGCAGCACTTTAGGGTTAAGGCACCCTTTGTCACCTCAGTACAGGCGTTACCATAGAGATGAGCACCTTATCAGTGGCTGCCACAGGCAACAAGGCCAGTGGCAGAGGTCAGAAGATAGAATAGTTGGGCACCCGGCCATCCGGAGGGCTCGCTCCTTCCATGCCCCTCAGATTAGTCACTACGAGCTGGCAGAGACAGAAGTCCTGCCCCCTGACACCATGTTTTATGTCGAGCAGACGTCGAGCCAGGAAGCGCCCTATCAGAGGCTAATTCAGACCGGCATCCACCCTGTTCAGCCACAGTTTGAGAACACACATGCTGACTACCGTTACAGCCCCTATTCTGATATGAACCCAGTGGATAGCTCCTGCTGTTATGTAGAGCCCGGCCGGCAAAGTGGCATCCGACACAGTCAGTCTTACACCATGCGTTCCACAAGGGAAAGTGGACAATCTGATTACTACAACTACTCTCCACACCATGTCCCTCCTGTGAACAGGGAGCTGTACATACAAAGCAGGGACACCGTTGTTTACGAGGCTAGAGATGCAGAGGTGTTTGAAAGAGTTGTATATCAACCAGTCATGCAGGAGAGTAAATCCAGACTTAAAAATAAATGTCCAGCTGTGTCTCCTTATGAGAGCCCTGTGTCGCCAACTGACACGAGAAGCATAACGCACACAAGAAGCAAGTCAGACCCTGGAAACGCCTGCCTCCTCTCCACCGGCAGGACAGAAAGCCAAAATGTTGCGGTGGCTACATCACCACCACCAAGGTCTGAACACGCTGAGGTCACCAGGCAGCATCATGGTCACCGGTCGAGTGCGGAGCCAGGACCATCCAGGCGGATTCAGATCAAAGAGAGCGCCTCGCAGAAGCCACCTCTTCGCAAAGTCCCCTCGCTTCCAGAAAGGGGCTGCCCTAACCTCAAGAACATCAAGCATAATGACAGAAGCCATACACGAGGTCATGACCAGGATCGATTAATGATGACCAACGCTGTCAACAGCTACTCTGGTATTGCGAAACCCAGCATCCTCAGGAGACCGGGGAGGTCGCAGAGCACCAGAGAAAACCGTCACTACTATCATCACCACGCCAAATCCCCTCTGGATCCTGAACATCTGGGATCCTTTTCCACTCAGCCCAACAGAAGGACTCAGAGCACAAAAGTCAGACCCACACAATATGACCACATGGAGGGGTATTACGCAGCGCCCAAACCTAAACCCACAAGATCCAGTAAAGCTGTGGCCGGATATTTGCCTGGCCAGGGCTGCATGTCTCCCCACGGGCACAGACTGCTTGCCAAGGCTCTGGGTCATGAGGCTTTTTATCATGCTGCACTGAGATCAGAGGCCGGGGTCTACGAGTGATTCTGACCGCTGGTTTTATCTGATTCCACATTGGGGCCAAAGGAGAACAGCACTTTATCCTCTGCTAGACAAACAGACTGTTGTGTTGAAAGTGTGTTTGTTTTAACCTTCAGGAGCTGCTAAAAAGTGTGAAGTTAGGCTGCTGCTGGGGATCATACTGTCGCCATCGCTGGTAGTTTCATATTTTGCAGTGGCTTTTGAGGGAGCTCAAAGGGAACAAGTGAATCATATGCAGATATTGTCTTAAATTTAGAGATTTGAAAGTAACAGTAAGAGAGACATGTTTGAGAAAATGATGGCTTATATATTTTATTTAACGTCTAAACAACACGAGATGACAAGCTAAAGTAACTGGTTTTATTAATATGATTTTAGTATAGGAACGTGTATAAAATAACATTCATTTTAAATGTATTATATTTGTATGAATATCACACAGCTAACATGTGGCCAATGTACTGTACATTTTGTTTTTTATGCCAGTCTGCTCAGACTTCAACAAGCACTTTTGAGGATAACTGTCTTAACGTGGTGTACATGAAGCCTCTTGATATACAGTATATATTTTTTTCTGTGAGAAACTGCTTGCTTTGAATCATTGTTAAATACTAAATTAGCACTTTTGGGGGGTAAAATGGAAAATAACCTCCTTTTCTTTTTCTTAATCACACATTGTACAATGCAATCTTAAAATAACAATGAGTGCTATGATTTCTTTTGAGGTCAAAGCTACCATGGCGAAATATGCTAGACATACAGTAAATGCAAATTAGCTCATTCAGTTAGGTGAAAAAAGTGTATTTTGTATGCATTGTGGTTTTGTCACGAAAATGGACATTTCTTTCCTCTTTTAGGGAACTTTTAACAATGTGATGTTTTACATAAATTATGATGCTGTTTTATTCATTAAAGATGCTATTTCCAATCCAAACATGTAGATGAGGATATTCTGTTAAGACTTGTTAAATGCGTTATTTTAGTGGGAGTCTTAAAAATAATAAAGATATATAATATCAGTGATTATAATTTGTTGAACTCTTGTGTCATGGGTATATTTTAGAGGAGAAATTTGAAATGCACGTGTTAGGGAAGTAGCTCCCAACCTTTTTGCGTTATCAGACCTTAATAGAAAACCAAAGATTTACCATTACACTTAAATTACTTTGTCATATTTGCAACGGACTGTTCAAAATTGATACAGCAGAACCAGAGATATCTTTTTATTCCACATGTTCTTCCTTG
The DNA here is from genome assembly GCA_036024295.1 of Nannoperca obscura. NCBI lineage: Eukaryota > Metazoa > Chordata > Actinopteri > Centrarchiformes > Percichthyidae > Nannoperca > Nannoperca obscura. The sequence continues at coordinate 10,963 of JAVQJL010048266.1, forward strand.
TCAAAACCTGGCACCTACGTTACCCACAATGCAACTCAACCGCCAACGCTTGGTCAGTGATTCAGGTGTATCATGCTAGCAGCAGCTAATGTAGCTTCAAGCTGCTAACTTTAAGCAGAGATTGATCTCTTCAGCCCCGACCGATGTGACACGACCTCAAGTTACGTTATCTGAGGCATAACTCCTGCCCAGTTTGTGCCTCTCGTGTTTTAGCATACATTTGCAGTAGCTAACACATTTCTGTGACCCGAAACTATGTTAATACAGAGGGGGAACAAACTTGCTGGTGAACGGGAATGTCCCTTCTCAGATTGTAATATTTTTTGGAAGCATTAAAAAACAAAACAATCTGGTATTCCACAACTAAAAGGGAAAATCTGGGGAGATGCCTCTTTTTTTTATCCTGTTAATTACCTTGTGACCTGACGCCCAGCTGGGAAACTACTTTGTTAGTGTTTGGAGACCCACAGCGACGTCTGCTCGGCACCAGGTGGCACTGTAGCACTGCAGAAATGTCAAAGCGCCTGTGGCCTATAGGGGAGATCACAGACTTTGATTTGCTTCTCAGACACCTCATATCTGTTTAAAGGCATTGCAGAGGATCTTGACTATTTTACTGTTTGTATTGCTTTTGAATTTCATTTGAAGGTTATTATAAGAACAATCTGGGTTTGACGTTGACATTTATTTCTTATGATCGATCCCTCTAGTTGACTATATTACTGGTATTGGCTGTAGATGACATGCTCTCAAAGCGTGTATGAGACCTCACACACCATGAGCTTGTTGCTATAGAAAGCCCATTCAATCATTGTTTAAAGTGACTTGAGTGGCTGGAGGATAATCAGAGGGAATCAGCCAAGGTTGTCCAGAGTGCCCTGGGAATTGTTGCTTTGTTAGAAATTATTAAAGTGTTCCCTCCAAGATCAAAACAGCCTCCCATTCACAGCTGACTGAAAGGCTTGGTCTGTGGCAAAAACCATTAAGAGAGCCTGTGGAGTCAAAGCAATGTCTCATGGCAGCTCTGCATTGCTCCTGGAGCAGTGAGCCATTGTTTATTCATCGCTGCATTGGCATTCAAAGTGCATCCTCACTGTTCTCTCTCATAACCAACAAGTTGCAATTTTTATGCATGTGAAGGTTGAAGGGAAATTATTTATGGGAGACTGGACCTGAGGAAAGAGAACGGCCTCTAGCAAAATGGTTTACGTTGAGAGCAATCCTTTTCTGTAGGCTATTGAATTCGCTGGATCACAGCAAGATATGCATGTATTATTCAGCATTTCAGAGAAAGAATTGTTGCCCTGCTAGACAGCCACCTGCTTTTTGGACATTGTGATGCATTTGAGACATGTTACCTTTCAGGATCAGGTCAAAGTCTTATTTTTCAGTCAGGGGGGGCAAATTAAATGATTGGGGCTCTCCTGTGTCCCTCCCTTTAGGTTTTCACCTCCCCCCTCCCTGCAGCGAAGGTTTTAAAGTAAGAACTATATGAGAAGGAATTGTGTACACACATCTTGATGTGTCTGAGTTGGAAGAAAGGTTGAGCAAGTGGAGGTTCAGCTGCATAGGGAAGGAACTTTCACCTGTATGAGAAATTATTCAAGAACAGCTGGTGTCGTCCAGATGCAGAGATGGGATGTGTGAGGCGTGTGGTGCCAAAGCGCCAGCAGCTGCAAGGTGAAAGGACTGTCACCTCTCCAGTGACAGGTGATCTGCGGGATAATAGTTGACCTACATGCTTGAGGAGATTACTCTTTAGAATTGGACAAAATTGTGCATTATAAACTCTTTACATTCTGAAGGAACAATTTAGAAACCCTAATGGTTCTTCCTGCAGATCTATTATATCACATGGCAGGAGCTGTGTTTTTCTGGTTCATGGCACTTTAGTAGCTGCATAAAGAACCATTTGTGGTTGTTCATTACAGTGTAACGTTCCATTACAAAACATTATTGGAACTTTATGAATGTACACTTCCTTATTGTTTCTTTGATGGATCTTGACTGTGAAGTGCAGAGCACATTTAAATAGTAAAATGGTGCAGTAGAAGCCTCTACTTCTAAAAAGGATTCCCTTAAAAAAAGATATGAATCCTGCCTGGGGCTTATTTTGGAATTCGTATCAATTTAAATATGGGTTGATTTTTCCTTTTTCCTCTTGTGAATATATATTAAAAAGTATTGTCTTAAAATGCTGCCACTGTGTGATGGCCTGCAATTGTGCCTTAAAATAGATGTTTTAGTGAGCACATAAAGCAGTACTGCAGCTTATTACAAGCTAAAGCATCCGTTTTTTGTTGCTTTTCCTTGTTAGTGTGACAGTGGAAAAGTCTGATCTGCCATTCTGGCTCGGTGCCACATTGTCCTCGGTGTTGACGGTTAGGAGATGAGTTTCACAAGAGCTAAACAAGTAGATGGCAGTTTCTACTTTTAGGCACGTTCCTGTTATCTTTTCAACATCTCACTGATTATGTAGTTAGGAGAAGCTGCACCCTTCACATTTCAGATTTTGTATCCTTCCAATACTTGTTTGCAAGATGTGTTGCCATTGATAAGAGAAAGAAAGATCATCCATGGCTCACTTAATTACCTAGTTAACATGACAATGGATTCTAATTTAATTATGGCAACCAAGGGAACCTTGTTAGTACTTCAGATAACCAATTAGGGCCTGGCTATGGGGCAGAAATATATATTTTATTCAAGTGTATCCATGGTTTTTGATATACAAAATCAGCTGCTTTTTAGAGGGAGCACTGGAGGAGAGCAGGGACGCAATGCTTAGTGATTGAATAAGTGATTAGACCTCAGGTTTACACAAAGGCGCCTCACTTGCAGTAATGGCTGCCTATTAGGGCTCAGTTTTTTTTATTTGACATTCACATGCATATCAAAGTGACTAAGCAACTAGAAGACTGTGTGCTGGGCCATACAGTGCAAAGCTCAGTTTGTGTTGCAAATAATGCTCTTGACCTTTAGCTGATGAATAATAGCCTGAGAAACAGAATGTAATTATCCAAGGCATTGCAGTTGGCTCAAAAGGTAACCACCAGTTGAATAAGCTGTAAATGATAAAGCTTTTATTTTGAGGTTATTTTGGCTCCACTATGCTGAATACAGTGTGCTGATTTAGAATTTAGCAAAATTTAAAACCATAAGGCGTAACTAATGATAAAATAGAAACAAACGCCAAACAATTCAACAGGTTCCAAGTTACAAAGAGTGGGTTTTATCCATAAAAATGTAAAAAAAAAAAGAAAAAAAAAGGTCCCATCTGGATCACTGAGCCATTTAGTGGAACCATCAGATGACAGAGCCAGAGTAAACACGCTCATGCTCAGTTGTTGTGCAGACTCAAAGGAGTCACTCTCGCTAACGTTGTGCCACCACTGCTGGTGTACTGTACTAATTTATGGTTGGTCAGTGACCATAAAGTCAGGCAGGTAAGATACCACACACACGAGATAGTCAGGGTGTGAAAATGATATGTTAATAACTGAGCAGAAATGTAATTGCAGTCATATAACCGAGCCAGAACAGGCTCCACCTTCTGTAATTTCATTTATGCATTTAAGACCTCAGTTTAATTTCTACGTCAAGAAACAAAGCATGCTTGGATATAATTTATCTTTCTGACATGCCCTTTTTAAATGGGCCTAAATCCAATATGCTGCAGGGTGGAGGCGGAGATGTTTTCTTAAAAAATATACCAACCACTAAACTCCTTTGCAAACACATGTAACATGCCATATGGTTAATAGTAACTTAATTACATTACTTCCCCCCTCTGTTGTTTATGTTTCATGCTATCTTCATAATTTGGATGATAAAAATAAAGTTTGTGGTGAGCTTCAAACTTCATCTTGTGAATTAATGCTCCAGTCGTTCAGTGAACCTCAATATAAAATCTCTTTTTCTGTTAATTAGAGCAGAGGTTTTCGGAGTGGGAGGCAGGCCATCCCAGGAGTGCTCCAAACAGTTTCAAGGGAGGCTCAGTAAATGGAAGTGAAAATAATAGTACATTAGTTGTTACATTAGTTATCAAAAGGAGATCACATAGACTTGCCTGAATGTGTGTGATCTGGATAATGGTTCAGGGATACAGTAGTTTGGGGAAATTTCAGTGTTTATCCCACTTTTCCAGAGTCAGAAACTAATAAATGCTTTTTTAGATGTTTTTGGTGTAGTCTGAGGTTGTGTTAAACAGCAATATTAGTACAGAGTACAGCCCACAGCTCTTTGAAACCCCCTGAATTTGAAGTAAATAATGCAGACACAAAGAAATGCAGCAAATGTCCAGTGGCTCAGTCCATAGGGACTTGGCCTGGGGACCGGAGGGTGGACTGTTAGCTGGAGAGGTGCCGGTTAACTGCCCCTGAGCAAGGCACCTAACCCTTAACTGCTTGGGGCGCTTTGCTATGTGGAGACCCATCGGTCTGACATCTCTCATCATTGCATGTGTATAGGTGTCTGTGTGTTGTCAGACCTGTGTGTGTGTGTGTGTGTGTGTGTGTGAAAAAATGAATTTCCCCAAGGAGACAAATAAAGCAATTTTTTATATTATTATGTTTTATTTTATATAGAGCGAAACAAACCTTTACCATTTAAAGTGGCAAACTGTCCTGAATATAAGTAAAGGTCCTAATGATGTCTGTAAAGGTAATTATCAATATAATTGGAGAATGTTCCTCACGTTTGCTTTAATTACTCAAGGCCTAAAATAAAATTCTTTGAATAACACAGTTTTCTTGGTCCTACTACTATTCCTCAAAATACTAATTATCGCTGTAGAAAATGGTTTCCATCTTGTTTCCATTAACTTGCCTCTTTTGTTCTTTTCTGTACACATTTTTCTTGTTTCACTAGCTCAGTTTTCTTTTGTTCACATCACAATGACATGGTAAGAGTGCGCTAACACTGGGTACTTACTACATCTCAGGCTCAGGCTTTCATGTCTTAAAATGAATACCCAGTGATAGCACAAGAATTATGCTTTAGATGATGGCTTTCCTTGTCTCCTCGTGGTTTCTTTCACTCTCCTTGTGTAGCTACAGTCTGAACTGTTCAGTGTAGATGTGTAGAGATGACCACACAGGCAAACTAAACAGCTCTGCTCAGCATTGTTTTACCAAGCAGAAACGGAATCCTTTGCACAGCTGAACAAATGCAATGAATACCAAACATTTCTCTGTATTTGTCTGTAAACCTTTATATCTTTCTTCATCTGTGCTGGCCTACGAAGACAAAACACAATAACTAGACTTTAGACACCTTACCTTGCCATAAAATAAATTATACCACAGAAATGTGTCATTTTTATCACAAAACACACGTGTGCATGAAAAACTCACAAAAACAAGAAAACACAGGTAGGGTTGCAAAGGGTTGGTACATTTTCTTAGGGAAGTTGAGCTCTGCAAAATCTACATAAAAACAGATATTTTGGCATGTTTTGGTTAAAAAAAGTGGCCCATTTATTGAATTGCACTGCATTCAGCAGAGCACTCTTAGGTCTCATGTACAGATAATTTGCCAGCATCCTATTAAATAGCAATTTGATACAATTACAACCTTCTGCATGCACAGTGCATTTTTCCCATCACACGTTGCAGCCTACACTACTGCAGATCTACAAGCTATTAGGTAAGTTTTTATTATATTAGAGTGAATATATTTGTTTGTGGGGGGGTATAAAGCAAAGTACACAGTTTTTAACTTGTTAACATATTCTGCTAGTTTTTGCTAGCTAGCTGTTACCATGATTGGGGACTTTTAATAAATTTATTTCCATTCATTCTTTATTGTAAAACATTTATTTTATAAATTGGTTGTTCACTTTAAACCCTAAGTTTCAAGGATCATTATGATAAAAAGAAACATAACTTATACTGCTAAAACCTAACTAGCTAAAGGCTAACAGTCGTGCTTAGCTCAATAATCTCTAACTCTAGTGCAATTCACTTGATTTCATATGGTTAAGATACCTTTTAAATCACATATTTTCATTTTATTTAAATATTTTTAACTTAATTGATAATTCAAGATTGATTTATTAAACTAGCTCCTTTGTACAAATTAAATTCGGAACAATAATCAATTTTGTTTGTAGATAGCAAACCTCTACATTGTGAGAGTTTTACCACTTATATATCTGTTGTACAGTTTGGCTAACACTTTTTTTTTTTTAAATAAATGTACTATTTCTGTCACCACTCTCTCTGAGGCAGTGCATTGTGTTACTATCTAAAACTCTCATTTCAAAAGAGAGTGACAGCAGTGGTTACAGTGCACGAAACAGATAATTTTTTTCTTTTACTTATTCTTATCTCCCCGAATGGAATTGAAATTAAGTTCAAGCTCATTTAAGCTGATGAACTTCTTCCCATGATGCTTTTCTTTCCTTGTGTTTGAATTCAATGCCAATTTAATTAAAACATGTAACTTTTAATTACCTAACTGATTAATTTAATAAGTGAAAATAGACTCTGAGTGATAAATTATTGAGGTGGCAATGTTCCTGCAGCAACTCACCGACTCACTAAGGCTCCCTGTGACTGACTTCAAGGCTGTGTACAGACATATTTTTTAAGACTGTAACAGGCTGCCCCACAAAAATAGAACACTTTCATATTCAGACAACAGAAGCACACTCACAAAACATAAGTGGAAAAAACATCCATTGAGGCGTTGCAGTGTACCAGAAGGAAGCTGGATGACTAAATAAACTTGTAATGCAACAATAGCATTTTCACGGCTATCTCAAAAAGATAATCACGAACAGCTATCTAAGTGTTTCAAATTAAAAATCTACTTTAAATGAAAATTAATTATGCATCAACAATACTAAATATGATAGAAAGATTACATGCATACGTAGCAGAATAAAAGATAAGAAGAGAAGATTGGGAAATGTTTGCCTTGCTTATTGAATCTGGGTGGTGGCTATAAAGCGGAACATCAATGTAAATTTGGCAAAAGAAAACTTCCCATTTTGCTTCTGCAGAAAAGAGTCACCTTGAGATTTGGTTGAAGGAACTTCAGAGGATGCTGCTTGAAGCTTAGGCTCAGCAGATAATTACAGATTTCCTGTCTGAAACACTTAACCTTTTTCTTTTCTTTTTTGGTGAGAGAAGGGTAAGACGAACATTTGTTTTTAATAGATTTTTCTAATTAATCAGACCTAAAACTTCCACATCAACATCCAGCACATTTCCTCCCTCTGGTAAACATCAATCTCTGATTAAGTATCAGAGTATTAAACATCAAGCAGCAACATTGCTGACATTAGAGCCTATAGTGCTGTTCAGAGCATCTTTCAGGTTTAGAATTAATCACCTCACAAACACACGTCTCTTCTGCCTGACACTTTCATACAGGATTAACAGGCTGGTTGTGTGTGCTTTGATTAATGCAGATTTCTCTGGGTCATACTGTAGCACTCTGAGATAATTGTGTTGTGGTTATCGCAGGCTTCAGGTGCTTGTCCTTCATCATTGTTTGAAACAACTAGCTCATCTCTTTCATGGAAAATGACTCGGCATTCCTGGCCACCCCCAACATTATTAGCTATTTAGAAACTATAAAGATTCAAAAGAAGTCGGATGAGGTTTTTTACACACCTCTTTAGCTTGGCAAGGCTTTAACTTCTCTTATTTTACAAATGTAACAACTGACTCTCTAAATTCTTAGCTTTAAACGCAAAATGCTGTCTTTTCATACAAAGTAGAAAACAATAAATCACACGCTTGGTCCTTAGAATGCAGTCACCTCATGTTAACACAAGTTTCAGCATGTATTACGAAGCTGATGAAGGTCACTGAATGTAATGCACGATCCAAAATGTGTTTTTCAAGCATTTCTCCTGTTTTTTCCAGTTGAGCATCACTGTAACATACACATTACTGCCTTGTAAATGGCAGTGGTTGAAAGGAAAAATGAATGCAATTTCTGTCAAAACTGTCAAAATGTTGCAATGCATTGACAGTTACATTACTGTAAACTGGTTGACTGTAATGATGCTGATGGAAAGCTATTGAAATATTTAACGTGACTTGAATAGAAAGTTTGTGGTTGATACAAAATGGAAACACTAAACTGATGCGGTGAAATACAATCACAATCGTAATTTTGCTCTGTTTAAAAGTCATGCTGTACACGAGACTGCATCGTCTATATTAACAGAAATAGAACATATTTATTATGTAAGTACATTTTCAGTGCTTCCTAACGTCCTACTTTTACAGTTGCCAGGATTAACAAAGAAGTACTGTAAAGTAGCTAAACTTCTTTGAAAACTATATATATATATATATATATATATATTTATATATATGTCCACATATTGAGTTAGCTGTAACATCTAGCACACTAATTGAGAGTTTGTGAAAAATAGTTGTGAGTAGAGAAGTCGAAACAGGATAAATGGTTGAGATGATTAGCTAAATGTAATAGATAAATGGTGAAAAAGCTTCAGGTGATGGATGAAATTGTTGATTGATCCAGCTAATATAAGTATTAATAGCTCAATTAAATGGAAACTTTATTGTAACAATATCCACTTTCATGTTATCAATAGTACATTTGAGTAAATAACAATTTAAAATCAATTCAAATGAATACACTGACACACTGTCAGTAAAGGGGTACTTGAGCTGTGGGGGTACATCCAACAAAACAATGACTTTGACAGCATCGTTTGCTGTTGTAGTGAACATTCTGTTTGGAAATGCAGCAATGATTAAACTCCAGTAATAAACATATATAATGTTGTGATGCTCTGTATGAGGTGTCACCTCATTTTACAAAGATGATGTAGAAACTCTGTAGTGAAAATTGAGCCAATGAAATTGTGAAATACTATATAAACCGTTCCTCAGTAAGCTGTTTAGCATTTTTAATTTCAGGTAGAGGTGGATTTTTTTATTTTGTATAATATAAAAGCCCTTGAGCTGTTCTCTGTAAGAATAAAACTATAGTTTAAAAAGCGACATTCTAGAGGGATTTGTCCTCTTGTTAACAACTGAATCAGCCAATAAATAAGTAAATATGTGCTAAACAGGAGCAACGTAGAAGGAGATAAGTGTGCAGACAGAGCCTGTTGCGTTTGCCTTTGTTCACCCACTATTTATTCCCACATCATTTAATTATACCTCAGCCAAGCCAAGTGCTACATGCCATCAATCTCAATCAATCAATTAGCCAACTAAACAAGCCATGCTCAGACATTCGTTCACTCTCAATTTCCCCATTGTGCTAATTACACTTAAACATGTCATTCCAAATTAAAATTGAACATTTAAATGGGATTAGTAGCATCTAACTGAAACATCACCCTTCTACATCTGTGCATTCATGGTGTGCTGACAGCTGGTAACAGCCAAACAACAAACGCTAGTACCTGCTTTTTATTCACATGGTTTCATTTCAAGAATTTAACCTTGAAAAAAATGAATAAATATAGAGAAAATCACGTAATTTGTTATTAAAAAAAAGGAATCAGTAGGCACAGGTATTTAATGTTCCTTGAGGGAAGCATTATATTTCAATCATTGTATGAGTAAGTGCGAAAAGAGTCCGGTTTCTAAGGTTAAACTATTCCCATTAAAGTTTGAATAATGTTATTGACCTTTACCTGGGATGGATCACTTAAACTAATGGGAAATGGTGCCACTGACAGAATTATGATGACAGAAATGCTTATGATTATGAACCAGGTCTTGTTCCCCTCGAAATGCCTGTCAATTTGTCACATCACTAACATCCACATGTTCATACCTTAACAGGGGGCCCCAAGCCTGTTGGTGTCAGTCACTGTGTCATTGAAAACGTTTCTTGCCTCTATCTGTACCACAGTACATGTGTCAGTCACTGATGGGAGATCAGATTGCTGCTGCTGCTAACATCGAATCTATATCGGTACAGTATTTTTGCCTCAACTCACACTCTTTCTTCTTTGGGGAGTTTGACAAGTATCAGCAGCTCAGGATGAAGTGAACAGGTTCAATCCAGATAATGTATTCAGCCCGTTACACAGGCAGGAGTGAATATGACAAGAAATGCTAGTTAATGAATTCTTTCCTTCTGCCGTATGTGAGCAGGACAGGACTACAGAGTGAGTCAAGTTTTTTTTTTTTTATCAAGTCACAACAGCACGCCACTTTAAACATTGATATCTTTTTATTAAGACAAGTACTCTTCAGATTTTTTTTTTCCTTTTGTAAAAATGTTGGTGTGAACCAATACAAAATATGCATGGTCAATGGTCATATGAGAAACATCCTCTTCACTACACAAAATGAAAATGTCACCTGGGTACAGAGAGAAATTTAAGATTCAAAAAAATAAAATAAAATGCCATTTTGGGGCAATAAAACAACCAAACCCCCCTCTCCCTCCCTTCTGTCCCTCCCCAGGCTTTAAACATGAGTTTTATCCAAATATCAAAGACATGTTACAGATCATTCATAAAACTTCATGTCACAGTAAATACACCATCTTTTCTTGCATGAAAAGTTATGCATGAATCGACTGAATGCAAACAGATGCTTGATTGACTGTCTGTGGTCACATCCTATAATTACTAAATAACCAATACTGTATAAGCAAAGTGTTACGGTGGTAGAAGAAGAAGAAGAAGAAGAAGAAGAAGAAGTTTCATGAACACCATAGTGATTTTGTTGACACTGACTGTACATAAGTTTCGTCTGCTTAACAAATCTAGTTTTCTTTCTTTGTGAACTAGGTCTATGCAAAATAATATATAAGTTTACTGTAACAGTGCACCATATTAAGAACACATAAACATGTACAAATGAGAAAAACATGTACACCTTGTAATTTCTTCACTTCTTGAATAGCTGTGGTACTACAGTATATACTTGGGGCCTTAAATTTGCATTCTACCTGAGATGCAAAAAAACACAACTATTAACACTCATGAACCTGAGAGAGTGAAAACAAACATACTAAATATCAAGTCTTTGAATCAAACCAAAAACTGGATTTGAATGATGCTTCCGACCATCTTTTTATATTCGTAGATTGAAAGTAGCAGTCACTTTATAACCATTTAAGATAAATATCAAACCTCAAAATAGAAATTGTCATGCACGTAACTTTTTCCATGACACCAACACTCTAATATCCAGAAAAAATGCACTTTTATTGTAGCTTCTTATAGCTTTTAGTACTGTATTCCTTTCTGATACTACTAGTGAGCCTTGTCCTTGAAGATATTCAAATAAATAACAAATGAAGTGAAGCAGAGAAAGTAATTATGACCAAATTGAAATTGTTTTGCGATCACTAATTAAGACAATAAATACGACATCCTCGCATACGACATTCTAGTCAGTGGAAGCTCCCACAACACACTGCTAAACAAAGAAATACATTTTTTCATTTTTCATACTTTTACATTTTTATGCTCCCGGTTGTAATCGTGTATGGTGCGTGAATACAGACAACGTGGATGAGTATTGGCCCTGTAAGTTAGAAAGGACAGAAATATACAAGATAAACTGTAAGTGTACATGAGGATACTGTACGATACTAACCATATGCCTCAAAATCAAAGAAGGCACTAAATTAAGTCCTTCAGTCTTTTCCTTTATAATGATAAGTATCAAGAGGTGGGTTTAAGGCAGTGGTTATCCTTTTTCATTATACATTTGCAGATTTACTTTCATATTCAGGCATTAGAGTGAAATCACACCATGCATGAAGCATGCGTGGTGTGCACACTGTGTCTCTGTCTGCACGTTTAGGATCTTCTGATTCGTGTTGGTGGGAAAGAAAATAAATTTGTAACAGTAGTCGGCTCCTCTGCGAAGGTTTGAGGCTGCAGGATGACAGTAAGAAAATGATCTTTCCCAAACCAAGTCTAAAGCTGTACGCAAATCTTTGAAAACTTGTATGGCCGAAAGCCCTTACAAGTTATCAAAGACAGCCCAAAGGTAAAATGTCTTTACAGACAGCAAGGAAATATAACTGGTTCATGTTTGCAGTGATTGAATGTCTTTTTACTTGTGTATGGGCAAGGGCAAAAAAAGTATGTGTAGCAAGGATTTCTAAGCCAAGAAATAAGCAGTGAAAATGTTTTTTTTTTTTTTTTACTACTAGTATTCACACTGACATGCCTTGATATCTTATACATCACTGAAAGGAAACTTTGCCATTGAAAGTGTAATCTACTTTCTTCCCTTTAACACAGTACAATTAAAGGAAAGGATACAACCTTGGAGAAATAAGAGGGAAAAAAAGAGAAAAAATAAACCAATGACCTTGTAACATTTCCAGTTACAAGGTCAATGTACTGTATTATCAGATAAAAAATCTATTATTTAGAGAGGAGCACTCTGCACAGTGAACTTTCAGCCTTAGCTGTATACAAGAACTATTCACTGAATGTATGCACACTCGCATAATTATTATATTTGGACCATGGTCGACCGTGTGGGTGGTATGAAAGTGTGAGCAATTTCATGTTTAAATCAAAAGTGCACACAGCAGGCTGTACCAAAATCTAAAAAATACATTTTAATTAGACTTTGTAATTAATGCAGCAGGATCAGTTGCTCTTTTGTACTACAGGGTATATAAACTCAAAGAAAAGTCTGACCCTAAATCCAACAGACATGTCTTTTGGGTGTGTACTTATAAGAGTCACGTTTTCTGCCATGTTTTCGGTCCATCCATCCCGTGCTCTGACAAAAATAGTTACTAAAATAATTCTAGATACAGGTTTTTAAAGGAGTTGTTTTACGTTTTGGGAAATATGCTTATTTGCTTTCTTGCCAAGAGTAAAATGAGAAGATGAATACCACTCTTGTGTCAGTATGCTAAATGTGAATCTACAGCCAGCAGCCGGTTAGCTAGATAGCTAGATAGCTAGATAGATAGATAGATAGATAGATAGATAGATAGATAGATAGATAGATAGATAGATAGATAGATAGATACTTTATTAATCTCCAAGAGAAATTCCCAATTCAATTCACAAATTCACATTAGCTAGTAACAAATCTACGAGTGACTCTAACGCTC
>JAVQJL010048269.1:0-47716 GCA_036024295.1 Nannoperca obscura
ACCAACTCGGCGCCGGAGGAGTCTGGTACACAGCTGCTGTGATGCACTTCATCACTCTAGATTTGACATTGCCGCTGAGTGTCGCGTTGCGGGTAGCGCAAAAGACACTTTTTGAAATCCGTTTTGAGCGACCAGAGACACGTCTGTAGAAATCCGATTGGAATCACATTTCAAACTCCTCAAAAGTGGCTTGGATTCAATTTGCAAAAATTGTATTTAAAGTGTTTTTTTTTGTTTGTTTTTTGCTTTCCAGACTTTCTCAAATCAACCTGGATATGCCTTTTATAGAACTCTGGAGACTTTAAAACTACATTATCATTGATTTGTTTTAAAAAAGTATTGAATTGGATGTACTGTACAAAACTTGAATGATGATTTATGTGTCTGATTCTCCTGCGAAGTTGGGGTTGGTGAAAGCAGGCTGCAACAGAAGAATGACACCGCTTTAGCATTTACACTTACACTATCTACACTTTACACTTCCCACCCACACCCACACCATAACGGGCTAATCAATAACCTACCACATCGACGTGACTGGTTGTTCTCGTTGGCAGGCTCAAGCTGCTCAGTTTATACCCCCGGATACTGAAGACGTAGTACAGCAGTCCGACTATCAGGGCAAAAATCACAATGGCTGCAATGACAGCGCCAGCTATCACTCCTTCATCTGTACAAACGAGATGCACAGACGCAGATGTGTGAGCAGGGCGGTTAAACACAGTTTTCATTTAACGGTTTCTCAGCCTTACATAACATTGAAACATGTCATTTGTTTGACAACACTGGAAAAGAAAAGTAAAAAATGAGACTAAGAGCTGCTCTGTGAGACACAGAAAATAAATAAATAAAACTGACTGACACTTGTGCTTTGAGCTAAATGCTACAAAAGACACAAATGGAAGTGTCATTAGTTTTGCAGGCATTTGATCATAAACCAAATTATTGGACAAAGTCACAATTTGACCTGCTGGTGGCACTAGAGGAAAAGTCAAGGGATCAATCTAACCCATCATCTGGGAACCGACGACGTCTGAATAAAAAAACATGGCATTAATATTGACTGTCATTAGCCTCGCTAGCGACATTCATTGATAATGAATCATGTAATGCCAGCAAAGGTACACGCAATGTATTTTTGTCACACTTACGGTTGACACCAGGACCATCAGTGGGGAAAACTGGATTACCGCCATCATCTGTCGTGTAGTCTGAAAGAGTTTCACACAGAAAAAGCTGTTAATCTTCTGCTTAGCATACATTCTCTTTCCCCAGAGAGCTTTGAAAGCCAAAATGAAAGCCGCAGAAATGAGCATGCAGTCCTCTGTATTCCTTCATCCTTACACTGGCGGTGGCGGCATACGAAGCCTCTTTTCTGCAGGCAGTTGTTGTCGTTCCAGCGTCCGTCATCGTACATCTCCACGCAGTTCTCTTCAGCCACTTCCCCGGGGTGATAAGCTGCATTGGGCTCACCAACAGCCCAGTTGACGAAGCCCAGAGACGTCTTATCTGTCCAGCCCCAGCCGACTACAAATTCAGACATACAATACAAGGTTAGTGCACATACATTTTCTGTGTAACTCAAAGCTTGGGTCCAAATAGTGGAAAAATGACACCAAAACATTGGTATCATTGTTTTTTTGTGTCTTTCTACACTCACAGTTGTTGTCCCTGGTGAGGCCGATCCAGATGTGGTGTTTTTTGGTGTAGTTGAGGTTCCTGATGAACTCCACCTCCGCTCTGCTGTGGATGGACGCCAGCTCTGCCTTGACCGACTGGCAGTAGTGTCGGGAGTCCGGCCAAGAGAAGCCTTGCTGCTCGTTGTACACGTAGTAACAGTAGCGGCCGTAGTGCTTCCAGAATGGCAGACACTTCCCGTCGCCAGGGGCGTGAGTGGGCGGTGGCTTCTCTGCGAGACCACATAACTTGCATAATCAACAACGCTTCCAGTGTTAGACTGTAGTTGTTGTTGTTTTTTTTGCAACATAATGCCTCACTGAAAAAGTTGAGTTCAGTTTCAGTGAGTGGTACACACCTGAGGAGATCTTGCAGATGTAGCGTTTAGCTTGGTCACACTTGGTGTCATTCCAGGTCCCGTGGAACGCAAGTGAACCGTGCATGGTCACGCAGCCCTCGTCCTTAATGTTGGTGGGCTCTCCTGGTCCCCACTGAGTGAAGAAAACTGGCCAGCCATCTGACCACGTGTAGGAGCCATCCTCCTGCGTTACAAGATAGTATGAGCTTGGGGTCAGTGGTTAAAGGGTCCGTTTACCCAAATTTACAAAAAATAAAAAAATAAACCTCCACCCTAATACAAACAAAGAGAATGTAATTTAATTTGGGGCGATCGCTCCACCAAAGAATATTCCTCTGCAGTATTTCCACTTGTCCACAAAATTCACTAAAAATTATAGTTTTAATTTGAAACCAGGTTTTTTTTAGGGGCTTTAATGTCTTTTTAATTTGTAGGTAGTTTAGGTTAACTACTGTGTTCCCTCCCTGGCCGTACCTGGCGCCTGAGTCCGATCCAGGCGTCCCCTCTGCCGTGCAGGACCACTCCAGCGACGAAGGCCTGGTCGTAGCTCATGTCGATGCTGGCCAGGCTGCCTCCCTGCTGCTCGCAGGACGCCTGGGCCGCGTCCCAGGTCGCCGGCTCCTCCACCAGCTTGTAGCAGTTCATGTACCAGGAGATGTAGCCTGCCGGGCAGGGGCTCTTGGTTGGGGGAGGAGGGTTGATGCTGCTCGCTGATGTGGAAGCAAATGGAGAAAAGGATTCAGGTATTTAGCTGCTATTGTGAAAATATTGTCTGTTAATAAAAGGAAAATGAATGAATTTGAGCAGAAAGAATAACAAACTGGAGTGTTTACTGACATTTCTTTCGGGAGCAGACGAAGCTATGATCCTTGTGGCAGGAGTCGTCGTTCCACCTGCCGCTCACCAGGTGGTTGTGAGCTATCGCCACACAGTGTTCCTGTTGAGAACGACAAGAAAGCTTCATGTTATCCAACCATAAACGCAAATCACAATATAACCTGCTTTGTTCCAGTTATCGTCAGTTACTAAAGCTGTGTATCCTCACCGCTCCTCCTGCGTTGTTGGGCTCCTTGTCGTTCCAGTTGGTGTACAGCACAGGGCTGACCCCGTCACTCCAGGCGTACTGATTCTCTACCAAGAGGTCCGACAGTCCAATCCACGTGGGAAGCCACAGGTCCCTCAGGTAACTAGACACAAAGTCTGGAGGAGAGGAGAGGATCAGAATGTGCAGGGCGGACTCTGACCTGGAGCCACTGGACCGTTATGATTCTCCTCCATTTAACTCACCGTTCTCGTACTGGTTATCAATAACTGCCAGGTCTCCCCCTTGTTCTTTGCACCAACTCCGAGCATAAGACCAGTTGGCTTTCATGTCGTGTTTCTTCCCTTTGAACATGAAGCACTTATTCTTGAAAAGCATCCAACCTGGAGGGAAGGAAAGTAAAGAGGCGTCATCATATTTCCTGGATGATTACAGGTTGCATTATGGGGTACAGCTTGATTGCTGTACACACGTATTTGTGTGTGTACTATGCAAGAACACCCATCGCATGCCGTAATGATATTACATGATGTATATTATAAGTAATGGGTAAAGCGTGGCAGGCAGCTCCCAACAACACAGCTCATTTTAATGCTTCCTGCTCCCATCTTGACATCTACACATACATATAAATAAATAAAGCTATTACGGGTATATAATATCAAAGAAGAAGTTTCGACGCTGAAAGTAGCACCTTTTTCTTGTTGGGATGTATTTTAGATGTTTTAAAGAAGACTTAAGACCTTTCTTTTTGTCAACATATCCCATAAAAAGATCAAAACCAACTAGGTGTTAGTCCACAGCTCAATACTTTCCAATTTTTTTAATAAAAGGCTTAGTTTTTAGCAAACGTGGCTCAAACAGGACTAACAAAGCTTGTTTGGGACTATTTTCTGTCGCAGATTAAGACATATTTGGTGCTGTAGTGAGTATTTACTGCAGCAGGACGGTGTATGTTAAATTTAACATGTCAGCCAGGGCATCAGTGTGGCAGTGTAGTTTATTATTATTATTATTAAATCATGTTATTTTTATTAGTTTGTGGACAATAATGAAAGTATGACACAGAGGAAGCTACACAAACAATACTTGATAGCATAGTATTCTCTAAAATATATCCAACAAATCTATCGATGCATGATTTATTAAATAACACATACAATTTCAGATGTTTGACAATTATATGTAAAAAAAAAAAAAAAAAAATTAACCTTCAGGGCAGTTGCCCTCCCAGGGCTGTGTGGGTGGAGGAGGGGTGTGGACATCTCCGGGGAACTTTTTACAGACGTAACCTGCTCCAGCCCGACCACAGTTGGCATCGTTCCATCCACCTTAACAAGCCAAAGTTCGTTATAAGCGTCACCACCAGGGAGTCCGTTCAGTAAACACGCACAAAGAAAAAACCTGGCGTATGAATGGAGTATTCAGTACCTTGATGTCTGTTCATCTGAACACACTGTTCCTCCCCGTTGGCGTTGTTGGGCTCACCTGGACCCCAGTGAGTGTATGTCACAGGGGAGGAGTCCACCCACCTGTGCAGATAAAAACCGAGAAACCGTGGTGTTGAGCCCTTGTGTGCACATCGTAAAGAGACGGTTACCTCTGGAGCAGAATGTACATTTGTGCTGTCGCAGTGATTAGGGCAGTAAAACCAAGATCTGCTGTTACATTGTTGGAGTTTTTCTATGGATATTGAATTAGAGATGGATTTAAATACAGATCCTGTAGTTGTGAATCATTCATAACATCAAATCAACCATACATTCACTGAGTGCTGTCATACTGTCCAAGCATTATTCACTTTATATTGAGCAGCTCCAGGATTTTTTCTCTAACACCACACTTTGTCAGTCTTCTGCTCAGATTAAGGAAGGACCTGTCAGGTTCACTGTCACAAAAATAAATCGGAAACCTAATTTTGGGGAGATTTTCCCCAGAATTTTTAAATTCACCTCAAACTCCAAACACTAAGAAATACACATACATGTATTGTCCACTCGCAATGCCAAGCATCCTCATTCCAATCCAAGCTGCAGAAACCTGGCCTGTCCCCACCTGGAAGAGCAGTGGCACAACATGACACAAACACATTCCACTGTAACACACGACAACATTTTCTACTGTGAAGAAGGAAAAGGAAAGACGAGGCGTACCATGCTGTTAACGTACGCCTGTTCGTCTTTGTTGAGGATGGAGACGAGCAAGGCCTTCTCGGCGTAGCAGCGCTTCAGAGCCGTGTGGAAGTCCACTATATCGGTGTCGTTGTAGTAGTAGCAGATGTTGTTGTTCTTCCTCCAGCCAAGATTAGGGCCACAATCAGGAGCTGGGGGTTGATCAAAGAAATGATCACACACGTATCAAACATTCAGGTCAGAAACCTCTGCTACCTCAGCTCCAAATAAAAAAATTAAAAAAAACATGATCCGTTTGTGCAGGTGGGACAGGTGCATGGTGGGGATGCTTTACCTGGGAGAGGAGGCGGGGGCACCGGGGGCAGGATGGGGCTCTGTCCTTTGGCGATCGTGCATATCCAGTCCTGGTGAGCGTCACAGTTGAGATCGTTCCACCAGGAGCGGGTGCCGTTGGTGTTGCTCACCATCTCGACGCACTCCTCGCGGCCCTCGTGGTTGTTGGGCTCCCCCTGTCCCCAGTTGGTGTGCGAGAGAGGCGAGCCATCGCTCCAGGAATAGCCTGCGTGATGGGAACAGTCGTTAGGGTTTTTGTTGTGCGTTCTTTAGCTCACACCAGGGTCTACACTACAAAACGCACATTATTGCTCACCTCCTTCTGTAGGGTTGTGTTTGAGGCCGATCCACTTGCTGCTGGCTTTGCTGTACAGAGCCAGGAACTCCTCCTCCTCCTGATTGTGGATGCTGACCAGATTAGCTCCTCTGGACACACAGTCCTCGTGTGCTGCTCCCCAGCTCTTCTTCATGTTCCAGTTCACATTGTGGAAGAGCTGCAATAAATCAGCCAGTAGATCAGTGCTGGAAAACTGACCAAATTGGAAGAATCCTGGTTTAATTCACTGCCTCACATACTTTATAACAGTTTCTGAAGTGAGGCAGAGCCGTCCAGCCGTCGGCACAGCCCTGTGAAGGCGGAGGAGTCGGGGCCTTGGTGGGTGGGGTGATGTCGGGCCTGGGTTTCTCACAGATGAAGGCGTATTTATCTGAACACTGCTTGTCATCCCAGAAACCGCCAATTTGACCCGTTGTCATGGCCACACAAGTACCATCCCCGCTATCTTGAGACAAAAAAAAGGACATTGATGTTTTTTCTACGCATGTTATATTAAGTAACTATGACCCTGTCCGGCTGATATTAGGCTTAGCGTCAGGCCTGTACCTGGCTGTCCTCTGTCCCAGTGAGTGAAGGTGAGAGGTGCGCCGCTGTCCCAGATGTAGTCCACCCCCCCGCTCGTCCCTCCATGAGCGCGCAGGCCCGTCCACCACAAACCACTTTTGTCTGACAGTACCACTGTAAAGTGGGACTGCTCGTAACTGCAGCGAAACACAGAGGGACGAGTGAATTCAAAACTCTAGCCAACCAGATTATGCCAACATTATGACAACAACATTTAGAAGGTGTTAAATCTGCCACCATTATTCATTCATCTTGTCTTTTTCAAACTACATTTTTGATATATCTGAAGGGCAACATTGCAATTTTTTTGAGGTAGTTAAAAAAAAAAAAATCACAGTAAATAATGAATAATCCGACCATTAAGTCTTACAGTTTAACATTCACTGCTGTTTGAAGAACTCACATGTTTTCAATGTGCAGCAGGAAGCCGTCCTGCTCTTTGCAGAACGCCTTGGCGTCCGCCCAGCTCCTGGCCGTCTCCTCCATCCAGTAGCAGGAGTAGCCGTACGCGTCCCAGCCCTGACGCACATGACGCACATGACACAGGTGAGGCTGCTGCAGCGGTTATCTTTGTTGCACAACGTGCACTGCAGCTCGCGCACAGTTCGTCCTACCTGCGGGCACCCGTACACGGTGGGTTTTACAGAGGGCGCCGGGTAATGTGCTTTGGGCATTTTGCATATGTAGGTGTTGAGTTCGGTACAGGACACGTCGTTCCATCGGCCGGTCTGGAACGGAGATGAAGAAGTAAACATCAATAATGGTCACAAAAAAGAAAAGAAAATTCCGTGCAGGATGCGCTGTGGTTTAAATTTGGCTTTGTCTCTGTGGTATAAAATGTATCTTACTGGTGTGTGTGTGTGTGTGTGTGTGTGTGTGTGTGTGTGTGTGCGTGTCTCCACCCTTCTCACCTGGTGTAACATCTCAACACAGTCTTCGCTGAATCCATCGTGGTTGTTGGGTTCCCCTGGAGACCAGTAAGTGAAGGTCACCTTGTGTTCGTCAGTCCAGGTGAACATACCGGGCACAAACAGGTCATTCAGACCGATCCACACGTCACTGGTGGCTGGAAAGGACCAAAAAAACAACAACACCCCAGTTCATTCATGCCTTCAGGTTCCGGTTATAACACCTGTGGGAAAATGTTGCTTATTTCTAGTCATCAACTCTTTTCTCTAGCTCCATACCCATGAACAGGTAGCTTTCCAGCCAGCTCTGCTCCTTCATCGAATGGATGGACACCAGTTCGGCGCCCTGACTCCTGCACACGTGCCGGGCGTCACGCCATGTCTTTTTGTCTCCGAAAGGTTTGTAGCAGAACTCTCCAAACTCATACCAGTCAGGCCCTGAACACCTCAGCTCTGCGGGAGAGAGAGAAAGAATAGTGTCTGCTCAGAGCGGAGAGATCCGTTTAAAGCGCTACTCATGCATCTCCACTCACCCCCATCCGCAAACACGTAGGACACAGCGTAGTTTCCATCAAATCTGTCAAAAAAAGTTCAACATGTTTGTTATTAAATTACCCCACACGAGGAAAAGGGATTCATTTTTAAACTCCGCTGCTTACTGTCTGGAGGTGATGCCGTTCCTGGTGGAGCCGGCGTAGAAGTTCTGTCCTTCAGCTTTCAGCAAAGTGCAATCTCCTCCGATTTCATTAGTTATCACTCCAGCATGGATCGCTGCTGCACAGATGTTTGAGTCCTGTTAGAAGAGACCGCGCAGACGTATTTAAACACAGCTTTCCTCAGCCCTGTGGAGAAGTCAAGCCGCTACATTCACATACCCCACGATATACTGAAGTGCCAAACACGCTGTAGAAAACTTTGGCACAGGCTGCTGGACAGTGGACACTGAGAGACACATCAGAATCCATTATTAATAATGAATGTAAAATCAGTGTGAATGATGAATGAAAATATTACAAAAAATAACATTATCGCACGGAACAGCTACATATGGGTCCAGGGAATCACTCACGTCATTTTATCATTGGCAAAGTTGAAGTTGGGCTTATTGGCGCATGTGACTGCATCTGTTGAACCACAGTTGTGTCATTATCGACCACCGGTGTTTATTTGTGAACAGCATCACACACGATTTAGACCGACAATAAAATGAAACTTTAGAAATGCGCAGATCTGCAACAAGTGGTTTTCTTACAGTCCGGCGAGCATCCCAAGATGTCGAAGCGAAGGCCCGCCTGACCGCTGAACTCCAGCGGGAGGATGCGGACGTACTGAGCCGACACGGGTGTGCCCAGCAGCTGAGTGTCCTGAGTGTTTCTGTCTGTCGAACCTGGGAAAAACTGGAAATCAAGAAGATCCAGAGTGACCACCTGTTCTCAATCCTCCCAGTTTACAGTTTGGCTTTAAACCAGATCATCTCTTGGTAATGTTCAAGTTTGGCAGGTGGCCGTCTCGTCTCACTCACCTGCCCATCAGCAGTGTAGTCAGTCCAGGTGGTGCCGTCCATGCTGTGCTGGATCTTAAATTTGGTGAGCCAGTGGTCATTTTGTGGACAACCCTGGATGACTATTCCTGTGACTTTTCTGGTCTGGCCCAGGTTAACCTGGATCCAGCTTGAGGTTGCTGGAGCAAAGGACAGGAGAGTTTGTAATTTAACATTAAACTCCTTCTTCACCTTTAACCATCGATTAAAACCCTATTTCCTATGTGTGAACGCTGGATTGGTACGTACGGATTCCTGAAGGCATCCAGCAAGAATCTCCGTTCAAACGGGCTTTGTCTGGAGTGAAAAAACCAATGGAGGAGGAGGCGGAGAGCTGGGAGTCTGTGATGTTCATGTCCTCGACACCCAGGCCGTGCAGACACACTGTGAGCAGACAAATCCCAAAACAACACATCAGCTGAGGGGCCTTTTGTGATATTACACGACTTTAAACTGCTGACACGAATCAAAGAGCAAGAAGAGCTCACCTTTTTGCTCACAACTGTAGGTGATCTCGAGGTATTTGGAAATAGTGGGACAGGGGTCCTCCTCCACGTTTGCGTACGCAAAGCAGATGGGCTTGTTGTCACACATCTTTCTAAAGTACGGAAGGACACCTTCCACCGTGCAGCTTCCTGCAGAACAGGGATTATGTTTTGGTGAAGCACAGATCAGTGTTTACTTATTAATACAGATGAAGATGAAGAAGTTAATACAGCAATGGCTCCATCATAAACCCTTTTACGTATTTGTGATTGTAGAATTTGACAGAGTGACCACTGTGCAGCACCTCCTCCTGATCCATCCAGGTGGGGACAGATGTCATTATTCTTTCGCCCGTAGAAAGCCGACTGGATGTTGATTACACTTTCGTGTGGACAGTGGATGACAGCAGAGGAGTCCTGGCACACCAGCGCCGTCATGAAACCTACAAACAAGTCAAGTTTTTACTTTACAAAGAGTTCTTCATTTGTAAGCCACAACGAAGTGAAAAGATGTTGGAAGGCCGGAAGTCATTGTAGCGAGGTATCATTACCGTCATGAGGCGGAGGAGGCTTGGGTGTTTTTCCTGAAAGAGGAAACAATTGTATCAACACGCAAATATTCTCTTCCGACGGCGTCAACAACAGCAATGAAAGCAACATAGCTCACCTCTGCGCTTGCAGATGTATCCTCTTTTGTTCTCACAGTTGTCGTCGTTCCAGTAGCCGCTGTTAATAAGTATAGACAGGCAGTCTTCGCCGTAATAGTCGTCTGGGTTACCTGTGAAGAAAGATGAGGCCAAGAAAAGGGAATTCAACTATAATTTATTTACGAGACATTCATTTGTTTCCTAATGCATTCTCACTGAAATCCTGCAGAATATGTTTGGCTCTAAATGAACCTGCGCTCCAGCGGATGTAGCTGAAAGGAGAGCCATCCGTCCACTCCCACCCGCCTTCAGTGATGGAGTCATGACCGCCCATCCACAGAGAGATGCCTGTGGGACTCTGCGTGATTACACCTGAGGGGAAACAACAAAATACAGTTTATAAAATCAAACATTTTGAATAGATCCTGAAAAAAAAAAGACAAGTGGGAACAAACACACAAACTCCAGACTTTATATCTGTTCCTTGCACCTGTAACCACACCCAACAGTGATGTCACGGTGCCCTGGAGTACACCTGTACATCACTGCAGCAAAGTGAGAAGCTAGACCACTGGAGGGCAGCAAAAACAAGAGTTTCAGTGGGTGTCGTTACTCTTTAAAGGCACAATGTGCAGAATTTGAAAAATTGCCTTTGTCGCCCCCCAGTGGTAGTGTTAAAAAAGACGTGACGTTCACCAGAACATTTTAAAAATCACGATCGTGCATAAGAAAATGAAAATCCCCACGTCAGAACATTGGAGTAAAGAGGTCTCACCTTGTATGACGGCCTGTTCAAAGGGGTCGGTGATACTGATGAGGTCTCCTCCCTGGTTGACACAGTCGGCTCGAGCCTCCGCCCACGTCCTCATCGACAGGTAGTTAAACAGGTAGCAGTAGTCGTTGTAAGGGTCAGACATCCAAGAACCACATTTCTCATTCCATCCTGTGACAAACACGATCCACAGTTCATATAGATAAACACATCAGTTTCAGATCCTGCTTGTAACGATTAGTGTAGTGAGAAGTTAACCTGGTCCAGATGTTGGGGGCTGGGGAGGAGGTCCTTGTCCCTTGGCTATGGAGAGACAAGACAAAGAATAATTATGAAATACAGTATGAATATGACACAAGAGGCGAACGAATTAAAAAAAAAAAAGCGTATTGGACCTTTTTTGCAGATAAATTCCTTTGTGGCGGTGCAGAAATCATCGTTGAGTTTCCCAGCTTCATGGTGTGTCATCCCTCTGAGCTGCACGCAGTCCTCATTATCCTGCCAGTTGTCTGGCTGGTTGGGCGCCCATGGGAGGAAGTCCTGAGATCCAGAGACAAAAGAAAATCATACTGCAACATAATGAAAGACCAGGATCTCCCCCAGAATCCCAGGATTCAAAAATCTTTGATTTTATTTTAGTTATATTCATCACACAATATGTTCATCACTTACTGCAGGAGTTCCATCGGTGTATACAAACTGGTTTTCAATGTTGACATCATTCAAACCCACCCAGGCTTCCCCTGGCATGTGAGCTGCAGATAACAGGCAAGAACATCAAGATCAAACAATAGATTTACATTCATGTAGTTTCCTGTTGGATTATTTCACGACAACCGGATGATGATGCCTTCCTGGCCGCTCACCGGTTAGGAAACTCAGTTCTTCCTCGAAGTGGAAGCTGGCCAGGTGACCCAGCTCTCTGTTACAGTGAGCCTCGGCGTCCTGCCAGTTTTTCATCGTCTCAGTCTCAAAGTGATAGCAGTGGTTCCCATACAGCAAATAACCAGGGTCACAGTGGGAATCTGAAGCAAGAAAACGTACAGTTATTAGCGTAGCTTTAGCTAGACAGTACGTGAAGAGGGAATGTGAAGCGTGACTGACCAGGAGGTGAAGTTGGTTTGGGGTTCTGCCCACCGGTCATCTCACAAATGTAACCCAGGCTCTTGAAGCAGTTGGTTGTTTCCCATTTCCCGTCATAATTTCCTAGAAGGGAGAACATAAACTCAGCTGACGCCGGTCTTGCAGTGCCAGTTTAGGGCGAGAATGGAGTGTAGACTCTACCTGTGAAGATTTGTCCACAGTCCCAGATGCTTGCAGTGTTTTTGGGCCAACCAGGACCATAGTTGGAAAAAGTAAATGGGCTTTTATCCACCCATTTGAAATCCCCGTCCTGGTCCTTGTCTGGGGACGTCACAAAACGGAAAATGAATGGAAATCGCCTTTATTGTAAAGATAACAAGACATTGTTTCACATCTAAACATATAGTGTGCAAAGTACCTGACAACCCGATCCAGATGTCAGGAATGTCCACTTGGTGAAAGTCTGGAAGTTTCCCGTTTATGTAGAACTGCTCTTCTTGACTGCACACGAAGAATGACACACAGATAACAGACAGGGTGAGATTTCTGCACTTTGTTCTGTGTAATTATATGCAGCATGGGTTTTGGTTGCAACCATGAAGCTCTTACATTAAATGAGATTATGTAACTTTGGCTGGACAGCGGACACCAGTGGAAATTGAATGACCTTCGTTTGCATCAGTTGCTTTAAAACATCATCAGATGCCCTGACTGAGGGTGAGTAGAATGGGATCAAATGAGGGGAAACACCCATGTCTCCTGTTGAAGTGTAATTAGTATTTAAAGCTGGGATCATGACTGTGTTTTAAATTAGTTGCTGGTAATGACAAACCCACAGATAATTATCACAGAACCCTGCAGTCCTGCTCAGCTACGGAGCTTTTTAGCCTCTTTCAGCTCAAGGTTTTCCGACCCTCAGCAGGACGCTGGTGGTGGTCACACCAGACCAAGTAATCAAGGATGCGTTTACTGCTTATGAATTCAGCTTTTTTCATTTGTAAGAGGAAGATTGCGCTTCTTCTTATCTCAAACGTTATATGTTTTTGCTTTAAAAGCTTATTTGCCTGCCGTTTTTTGTCCCTTCCTACCTGTTAATAATCAGCAGGTGGGCCCCCATATCGGAGCACTTGGTGAGGGCCTCGTGCCAGGTGGTCAGCAGGTTGATATTGCTGACCATCCAGTAACAGCTTCCAGCGAAGCTCAGCCAGCCAGCAGGGCAGATGGCTGGACGTGGGTTTTGGAGAAACAGCAGGAAAAGATTAGAGGGAGAAGAAAATAATCGAAACAACATTATTAATCTTGTAGACTGAAAAAGGAGATTTCATCTTTGTGTATATCCAAAACAATCCAGCTTACTGTTCAGTGGTCGTTTACACATGTATGGACGCTCATATCTGCAGA
This sequence comes from Nannoperca obscura, assembly GCA_036024295.1. Lineage (NCBI taxonomy): Eukaryota > Metazoa > Chordata > Actinopteri > Centrarchiformes > Percichthyidae > Nannoperca > Nannoperca obscura. The sequence continues at coordinate 13,280 of JAVQJL010048269.1, forward strand.
CGTGGGATCTCCATTTCCCAAATTCCTCAGACTCATCTTTGATTATTGCAGCGCATGTGCCGGCCTGTGCATCACTGTTGGAGAAACGTGTGTTAACACCTTAATTGCACAAATCAAAATTTGGTCGTTTTAAATGGCAGGCGAAACAATATTATATCTTACACTGTAGGTTGACCTTGGCCCCAGTTTGTGCGACCGGCTGGCTGAGCATCGGACCAGGTGAACTGACTGTTTCCTGCTTCAACTTCGCATGAAATCTTGTTGCATTTCTGAAAAAACAAAGCTCACCTTCACACTGATGCGCTCAACATTCACATCCTGTGTTAAATGATAAAGAGGCAAGTGGGCTTCTTAATGCCACACCGTGTTCTTCTCACCAGTGTGGAAAACCCAATCCAGATGTCAAACTGTGATGGGTCCAGTGTTCCTGTGACAAACTGCTCTTCTTCTGCTTTGATGATGGACACCAGGTCTCCTCCCTCCTTCACGCAGTCATATCTGGCTGCCGACCAGCTCTTCCTGGTGTCCGCCTTCATCTTGTAGCAGTCGGAGCCGTACTGTCTCCAGCCACTGGCAAAGTCACACTGCGGGGTGGGATTTTCTGAGGAGCGGAAAAGGAAATGTGTTCAAAAGTTGTAGTTAGGCTCCCATCTTCAGCTCATGAACTAAACAGACAACACAGTATCTGATCTGAGCTCATCTCTGTTCAAAAGATAATAAATAAAAGTATTTTGGGTTTTGCATGAATTCTAAACTTCAGATAAATAACTGCTGCATAAATGAAAACCAGTTTTATTCCTCATATAGTTAAATGTAATGTTTGTTGCCTGAGTAGCTGGGAAGATAATAAAACAGATGTGATAGATAGAGTTTCAGCTCTACAACTTCACAGAACAAGATTAAAGATCTAGAAGTGTACGGACGTTGGCTGGTGGACGTACCGTTGACGTGCTTGCAGATGTATTTCCTCTTAACGTTGCAGTTCTCATCATTCCATTGTCCAAAGCTGTATCCTACCACCTGACCACAGTTCTCCCCGGGCTCATCGCCCCAGTTATCAGGCTGGCCTTGCATCCAGTACCTGAAACAGAACAGAGGTCATTTTGGATAAACTTCTTCAAGCGTGCACGTAACACTTTTATTCATTTACTACAGTATTACATACGTCAGGTATGGTATGAAAGGACTCCCATCACTCCACTCCCAGACACCTTCTGAGACTTGGTCATTCAAGCCCATCCAGTAGATCTCTGAATTGACCTGTGTCCTCACCCACAACTAGAAAAAAACAAATACATGAATGTGTGAAATGATAAGAGAACATTTGTCACGGCTCGTTTCTGGCAGCTTGCGGGTGTCGTCTCACCCTCTCGTGAATGTCCTGAATGCTCATCAGGTTGGAGTTCTGCCCCAAACAATACGCGTTAGCCTCCATCCATGTCTTTGTATCAGTTGAAAAGAAGTAACATTTATCCTCATTCTCCCTCCAGCCTTGCGGACACTGGCAATGAGCTGCAAACACAACAAAACAACATACTGTTAATGTGCACATGTATGACCAAAACATGACAAACAGAAGAGAAAAAAAATATAAAGATATACATGAAGTCAATATGTGAGACAGCACATGAAGAATTCTACCCTCCTCTCTGGCAAGTTAGGAGTTCTTCATCTGTTGTTTCCCAGAAAAGGTCAATTTCTTTTCAGGTTCTCACTAGTTTGTGTCACTTTTTCTCGTGTGATTCATGTGTAGAATTGGGTTCTTATTTCCCGTACGTTGACTCAAGTCCAAGGATCTGGTGGACCTCAGAGATCTGGATCACGTTTGTGGTTTGAGTGTCAGTAAAATCATTGTTTTCAGTAGGTGTTTCGTGTGGATGCTTTTAACACAGAAGGTTTAATTCTTAAATTTGAGGCTGAAGAGCTTCCTACTCACTGCACCATTATGCTTCTCAATGAAACACTTAGATGTGAGTTTAATGGTCAATAAAATACATATTAAACACAGAGGACTGTTAGTCACCATTTTATATTGTTTAAAAGAAATGTTTTTTTATCCAGACATGTAGAATTGATGCACCATTACGCAGATTACAAAACATAAAGAAATAACATCATTCAGTCGGGAAGAACAGTACTCTGATTACTTTTCATGGTTGATAAGTAAGTCAGTAAGTTGACCAGTGAATCATTTGAATGGCCATCAATCATAAAAGTCCCATGACAGATCCGCAGTCCAGCCATGTCAGTCAACACTCAGCACCTCGTACAAATCTTTGGGTAATGTTTGACTTTAACAACCTTTACAGACACTGTAGAATCACATGTTTCGCACGCATTCGTAATGAGTTGAAAGACCACAAGAAAACCACCACTGACGCAAAGATGAAGTGCTATCGTTTCTCTGCCTGAAACAACACGCTGCCATACAGATACAAAAAACCTGCAATCAGTGCCTAAAGAGTGGACCATTACACTCTTTGACTTGAATGGCCGCTGATGCAAAATATACTTCAATCCTCAAATAATTTCTTATGTGTCAACCATCATTTTTTTTTAATGACAACTGGCAAAGATTTGGTCTAAAATGTGTTGAATAAAGTACAAAAAGTAGTTTTAAAAGTCTCTTGTGCTACCGATTTTGTAATTTCTTTGTTCTTCTATGATACCTATGAGTTAATATACTGTTCCAATTACTGCTGAATTAAAAAAAAATCTATTTCCACAGTGGGAAATCTTTTCTTTTTCTACCCATCTTTTTATTACTTACTACAATTACTATTATTACTACAAAATCTAAAATGTCATGCCACAAGATTCTCCCCTCCTTCTCGGGTCTGCTCACCATATACGGAAGAGGATTAGGGACATGTGAAATTTTTTTTTGAGTTTAGAATTTTCTTTTTTTATGGCAGAATTCTGACTTTTTATTTTTTTGCATTCTGACTTTTTTTTTTACTTAATTTTTTTTTTAAATAATACAATAAATAATAAAAAAAAATTCACACGTGTCCCTAATCCTCTTCCGTACACCATGTGCTTCATGCACTTTTAATTTCTTCAAAAACAGAGCACAAAGCAAAAGTAATTGACTAAATACCCTCAACAAAGTGCACATCAAAACACACATTTAAAAGCACAACTTTCAGTTCATATTTCCAAACTAAAACCAGGGTCGATTCTCTCATGCTTTGACTTCCTCGTGGTTGTTTTAATCGCAGGGATCAAAAGTCTCACAGTCACTCCAACAAAAGTTTTATCAAAAAAAGGCTTACCGTAAGCAAGAAGAGTGGCAAAGTTGAGCAGCTGCAGAAGCATCCTATGTCTCCTGTCCATTTTGAGTTTTTCTGTGTTCACCTCTTAAGGTGTGTTTCTGCACATCCTAATATCTTTATAGTTATTCTCCAAACTCGCCTCAGCCTGTCATTGCGTGTGTGTGTGTGTGTGCGCGATGTGCTCCAGCTCCCAGTTACCAGCCCTTTGAGCATCTTCTCTTTACTTCACCTCTTTTCAGCATCCGTCCAGGGTCCAAAGACCGAAGGCAGTAAAACACAGATGACAAACACTTGACCACGACTCATTTTCTACATTACAACCTTCAGTAGTTTGACACCAAATAACACATAAATAATAAAAAACAAAGTTGGCCATTTGGATTTCACTGTGTGCAGTATTAAAGATAACACATTGGAACACTGTCGTGTTTTCAAGGTTGGGAATATGCTTGAATTTAAATATAGCCAACTCCTTGAATAATGCTTGATTTTCAACATAATCTGGTGTTTCATCATGCACACAATCACTCATGTAAACCAAAAATCTTTTAATATTTGAAATGAAACACTCCAGTCGTCATATTTGTTTGTTGTCTCCTGGCATTTATAGTAAAAATGTAAGACTTGTGGTTTAGGTACCTTTAAAGTGCTTGAATTTTAATCTTAACCCTGAAGTTTGTAATGACCTCTTGTGTGTTTGTATTATCACTGTGTGCTGTGATGTGAGTTTTTGGGGCCTTTACCACACATAACAATGCATGCATCAGGAGCTTCAGGCATCTTTAATAACCCTGTGCACATCACATAAGACACAGTAAAACCACAAAGTCCAGAAGAACACAGTTTATACACGTTAACTTTCAATAAACTTTATACTGCTAAACATCTGCCTCCAACTGTTACTTTTTAACTCGGTTTAATAGGATGTTATGAAACAATAAAATACAAATTTGAAATCAAATTCTCATTTCAGCAGACACAGCAGGAACTTTTCAGAAAAGTATATGGTCATGAAGGGTGTCAGGAAATGTAACCACGAAATTCCCACAAACTCTTTGGTTTAGAGCAGCCTGATGGGAATGTTGTTGGTGACAGCTCATTTTATAAGAGGGGCATTGGCATAAACCTGATTTCTGCAGTCCTGACTGGACGGCAAAATGTCATAAAGTAAAAAAAAAAAAAAGGAGGAATCCCACCAATGAACTTTACACGCAACTTTATTATACCAATACCATGGAAACAAAAGGAAAAAAAGCAAACCATGGAAGCAGTCAAGAGGAGAAGGAACACAAAGTACAGTAAAGTTTACAAAAGACATTTGCGAACAACGATGGCAACAATATTGATAATATATTGTTGATAAAATGTACTTGTATTAATCCCGACAGGACACAAACTGAGCAATAATATGTATTATTTCTAGTATAAACTATATACCATTTCTTCTTTTAAACTGTCAGCCTATTCTGAAAAACAAAACTGTTGCTGGAAATCATTACATTTCTCTGTAATGCAGTGAGAGTTAAATAAACATCTTCAAACTTAGAACGTGAAATTCTCCATTTAGGACAAAAATATATTCAGACTTCACATCTATTCTAGGAAAATAGTGCACAGCAACGGATTAGATAGTGTAGTAGAGAATAATACCAAAGATACTCGTATCTTATTATACAAAATGTCCATATATTAAAATATAACGCAACCATCTGCAGAGACGAACCTCGGCTGAATCTCATTCACATCTGAACGCACTCTGATTAGGATTTCTGACAGTCCAGCTATCGTCAAACGCAAACCTTGAATTTGAACATCTGTCAGATTGAACAGATCTCTGTACAATAATGTAAAACTGAATGGGACAGGTGCACCGTATTGCTCTGATCAGCCCTCGACTCTCAGGTACAGAGTCACCAAACCTCTCTCGATTCTGAGGTCGAGGAAAAGGCGGCGACTCAGGATTCAGCAGGCGGTTGAACCAGAATTGCATCTGCACCTTCCTACAAACGGCTGATGCACCTTATTATTATTATAATATAGTTTTTGTCTTTTGGCACTTGCAGCAGATAAAATTCCTCAGGACCCGTCACTTCCTCACCTGTGGCTGATTTGTCCCAATCAGCCGTAAAATGATTGTTCAAACACAATTACAGGCAAAACGCTAAAAGCTAGAACCTGCTGGGATACGATCCAGCTTACCGCAGCTGGAACTGCTGATAGAGTGATTTTAAAAAGCCTTCGAAGATCGAAGGAACCTTGGAAATGTATTTGACATCTTAACATTGTATTGAAAACGCTTGAACTGCACACGCTGCACTGCAAACAAGTGTGTTCAATCCAGTAGGATCACAGCTCTCTGGATAAACCAGTGTGAACGAAGAGAGCTGTGAAATGCTTTCATACTGGCCCACTATGCAGTCTAGTACTTCTTAACCCAACTCTCATTCTCAAGTATTAAATACAAGGCTCAGCTACCATTTTCCCTTTAAAAAAAATAGTTAAAAAAAGACAAAACAATGTCAAGGCAGTCAAACAGCAGAAAATACAGTACAAAAAAAACAACATCACTGATTGCAAGTAACACCAGCAGGAGTCAAGAAGAGTGTGTTGAATGTGTCATTTTGTCAGAGAAGACTTCAGATTCTTCAGATCTGCACTTCAAGTCAGCAAAGTCTCCCTAATGTTGCTGCAGTCGCTGCGAGCAAACTGAACGATGGCGCCGGGCGAAGTCGCTCCGTCGCCGTCTGTGTGCTTTCGTGTCGTGTCGTGTGCTTGTGCGGCGTTCTGCTGGCAGTCGGTCACCTGGTGTTGAGTGGGGTCGGGGTCGGGGGCGGGGCGGGGCGAGGCTGGGTGGGGGGGGGGGTCACATGCAGTTGGCCACGTTGCTGGAGCCCTGGCCGACGTCCCTGATCTGGCTGACGTGAGATGAGCAGACAGCCACTCCGGCTCCGGCGCGGCAGTGAGACACCGAACCCACCAGCTCCCATCTGATTGGTCAAACAGGACATGGATCACAAATAAATAAACAACACAGTCCTAAACAACACAGCAGCGTGTTTCAGGTGTAACTGTTCCTGTTATTTTGCGACATAATGTTCCTTCGTGGTGTCGGCTATTGTTTGCCAGCTACCGTTTGGCCACTGCCAAATTACATGACCATATTTGGTATTTTTAGGTTGATTGATTTTAGATTCTCATGTATGTGAATGAGTTGTTTGTGGTTATTAGTGTTTGCAAACTTGCTTGCCTCAAATCGCCCATTGAGGGTTAATTATATTATAAGTATGATATAAGTATTTTGAATTGAATGTCTATTAGCAACAGACAACCAGCTGCCTTACACTCTCACAGCTTGTGTTCTGCATCTTTTTCAGATATTCAGATTGCCGAGCAGCAATGGGGAGTGGGGTGGGGGGCACCTGCAGTTTATCCTGATGGGTTCTCGCCACAGAACGTTCCAACTATGAAAAAGGGGGCTATTAAATCCCCACCACATCACACATTCCTCCTTCATCTCCTCCTCACCTGTTCATTCGAGGCTCAAAAGCCTCCACCGTGTTCAGGTAGATGTTCCCATTGTGACCCCCTACTGCGAACACTCTCCCCATTACCGTGGCAACCCCGACTCCCCCACGGGGGGTGGTCAGCTCGGACACGTACTCCCAGCGGTGCATTCGCGGGTCAAAGCGCTCCACGGAGCTCAGGGGGGAGTTGTCATCAAATCCACCTTTAGGGAAGACGCGAGAGAAAAATCTTTAAAAATCACAAGAACTGCACCTCTGACGATGGCTTTGAGCACGATCATGCTGCTTCTAACGGAGCAGACGCAACACACCGGCAAGAGGGTTTCATGCATCCATGCTAGGCACATACACAGCTGTTGACTCTGCAAAATGCCACCACAGAAGTTTTAACGAACCCTGGGTGACTCTTCAAATGCGAGCGGTATAATAAAACCCTCACACTTTGGAAATCAGTAACCGCACGGCTTTACAAAACATGAACTTTCGTCGTCCCCGATTCACGCATTTGTGTATAACACTGCAGGGTGTGCGTGCAGGAGGCATGTGACCTGGGCGTATCAAAAAAAAAAAGAACCTGCGCAAGAGGACGAAACGCCAGTAAAATAATAACAGACCGTGTCAGTTAAAGTCACTGCAGGGCAACTAAATGTGGACAAAATGCATCTCGGAACTACTGTGTATGATTCCATCCAACAATATGCGGCTATCCAAGTGATCAGATCTGAAGAGATTATGTGAAGATGATAAATCTATGTCCTCCTCTCACCCACTACATAGAGGCAGCCATTGAGTTTGCTGACTCCGTTTCCCGCCCGCCGCTGGCCCATCTCGCTGACCTCCATCCACTTGTTGAGGTGTGGGTTGAACCGCTCCACGCTGGACAGCGACGCCACGCCGTCGTTGCCTCCCACCGCGTACACGAAACTCTGGCGAGGAGAGGGCACAGAGCGGTGAAGTCCAGAGGAGACTCAGACCGTGCGTCGGTCGCAATCGGTGGGCGTCCCCCCTGCGGTCTTACCCCCAGCGCCACGGAGCCCACTCCTCCTCTGGGCGTGTTCATCGGAGCCACGGCGCTCCAGCAGTCGCTCTCGATGTCGTAGCGCTCCACGTCGTTGAAGCAGGAGTTGTCGTCCAGACCTCCGATAGCATAGATGGGACCGCCAAGAGCTGCCAGGGCTATACCCCTCCTGAGAAAAAAAACACACATCCTCGCTCATAGCTGTGTTTCTGCTGATGGACCAATAAAATACAGAAAATGTGGCAGTGGACAGATAAATTATTTCAGTGAGCTCCACCACCACTCTGCCTTGTGTGTTAAGTGGAGTCAAATAGGGCCTGTCTTAACGTGGAAACAACAATTCGATTTAGCAAGGAACTATTTCCTGTTGTGGAAGCTGGAGGTTGTGAAAAGTTGGCTTCTTGATATAACTGCTACAAAGCACCAAACAGTTCATTGCTTTTTTTTTGTTTTATTCAGCCACCATAGTGTGATAACACACACTCTCAGAATGTAAGCCAAAGTCCCACCAAGTGTAATGCAGTGTCTGTCCGTGTACCTCTTGGTGTTCATGGAGGCTTTCATCATCCACTTGTTGGTGAGGGGGTCAAACATCTCCATGTTGCCCAAGTGTTCGTTACCATCATGGCCGCCAACGGCATAAACCTTGCCTAAGGAAACCAACACGTAGTCTTTACGATCGTTCACATATTTCATCTTTCTAAATTATCTTATCAAAACGGACATATTAGTAGAACGTCTGTATAATATCCACTCTTTATGTAAATGATGGAAACATTATTGCATTATACAGAGAAACACTGTCCATTACTGCAATACAGTTTAAGAGCACTACAAACCGCAGCCTCCAAAATGACCATAAAGTCGATTCAACACCTTTATAAAAAGTATAAAAATGTCAACAAAAACTGAACATTGTAACCTATCGCAGTGTGAAAAATGTCATAAAGCTTCCCCGTGATCTTCGGTTTCTAAACCCAACTTTCCATGCCCAGTCTTTCACTTTCTGTGCTGTTGCTATATTTAGACCCCTTCTTACCTCCTACAGATATTACACCCACGTGACGCCGTCTGCTGTTCATTTCGGGGCCAAAGAACCAGCTGTTCTTAGTGATGGAGTAGCACTCGATGCTGCGAAATGGGTCACCGGAACCCCCCCGGCCGCCCACACAGAACAAAACCCCTGAAGAAGTGACAGGAAGTGGGAGAATACATGTCATACTTTCTCAAATGTGACCAGCCACATGAGTTTGACATAGAAGCTTATTCCCGTTCAAAGCCAAACTCCAGCATATAATCATTACCTGCGGTGTGTTTCCGGGGTATCGTGCGGACCGAGTACTCAAAGTCCAGCACCACCTTGTTGCTGAGGTGCAGGTGGTAGTTCCTGGCTTCGTCCATCAGGTCGCGACAACTCAGGTTGCCTTTGATCATCTCGTCCTTAGCTACTGTTCCAGTCAGGAACTCTACAGGGAGCAGGGGGAGGCGCACCTGAAGGAAACGGCAGCATACGCTTTGTATCGTGGTTGTGCCTTACAAAAAGCTGTGAACATACACGTCACTTCACACACAGTCACGTAGCTTGACCTTCAGGTAATCGGTAAAATAGGACGTTCATGCCCGTGAGCTCAATCAAAGCGTGCCCTCCTGGCTGAAGGTATGCACTCTCTAACCTGAGACATGATCTGGTCCAGCCAGGCCTCGTGGTGCTGCGGGTTCGCCTTCAGCCACTTCACTGCCGCACTGTACACCTGTGTCTCCGAGTGGATGTTGAGCTCGCTGGAGGACAGTAACGTGCGCAAGTGCTGCGGGGACACGCACGTGAAGTCCTCGCACTCCACGACCTCTGTGAAGTGTTCGCAGGCGTAGCGGTCGGCCATGTCCATCAGGTCCACGCGATTGTGGCTCTCGGCGAAGGTGCGGACCGCCAGGCAGTTGGTGGGGTGGAAGTGGGCCTTCATGTACTCACAGCAGGCTCTCGCCACCAGCTCCACCTAACGGATCAGAATCAATAAAGCTAATTTTGCAGGTCCTGCTCTATGAACACATTGTCTTAAAATGCTGAACCTACTAAGTCCGTGTAAAATGGAGAACTAAACGCACGCACGAGCTGTTGACTGGTTCCCTTTGCAGTTCTTTACCTGAAGGATGCAGGCAGCATAAAGCAGTGGCTGAACATTGTCCACGGTTAACGTGAGTTTGGAGGAGTAGGCAAAATGCACCAGGTCCTGGATGGCATCACCATCAAAGTCCTTGATTTCTATCAGTTCCTGCTTAGCCTCGGACATCTCCGACAGGAACATGGCCCTGGTGGAAGAAAGACGAGAACAACGTGAAACAACTGCAAAAACACAGAACAAAAGCCTCCACCGTGTTTGAAGTTTGAAGTCTACTCCAATAGCGTCCATTTTGTATGGAGGCCCATAGAGCGCATATACTTCCTCCCCATCTCAAGGTGTGTTCATTCTTTACTTCATGACAATCGATTAGGGCTGTCACAATTATTACATTTTAAAGCAAACTGTCATATTTTGTAATGTTATACTACTACCAAAGTATATTGTTTTCAAATAGCATATGCTATTGTGCAGGCCTATCTCATGTAATGTAAGTATTTTTCCAGATTGTAATATACAAAAGGAAACATGTGCCACGTTTCCATCTAAGCATCTTTATACAAATAATCCAAGCTTTGATTTTTTATCACAATATTGGAACCTTATATTTCAGGCTCAAGAGAGATTCAGGTTCCATTAAATAATTAAATAAAATAAAAAAACAACTTAAATGTACTGAAAAATTGCTATTATAGGCCTACTTTAACAAACAAACAAACATAAGAATAGAACATACCTAAAGTAAGGGATCACACACGCCAGCACTAGCTTGTGACATGGTATCAACCTACTGCCAACCTTCAAAAAGAGAGACAAACACAAAACACACATTCAATAAACAGGCTACAAGTTACGCCTGCGTACAGTATCAATAAGCTCACTGCTTATTCATTTCCACAGTACGACTGTTCAGATAAGTGTGCCGTGATTTCGGCAGCTATTTTTTGATTGATTGAGTCATTTTAATGAGGCTCACATGAAATAATCTGCATGAAATCACAACCTTTATCCCGACATTACTGAAAACACAAACAAAGTTTAGTTGAGACATAAATACGAGACAAAGAAAACTTTCTCTTTACCTGAGTCTGTCCTACCTTCAGCGTGACGTCACACAGCTCGCCTACTTCGTAGAAATGCCTGAGGGAGTTATGGAAGTCCTTCCAAGCCTCGTGAGCCTCAAAGACAAAGGACCCATCGGGCTCGCAGTCTGCTTTCGAGGCCCTGGTTCCAGGCCGCTTCTCCTTGGTCTTCAGCTGCTTGGCATGGTCAGGCACCACATCCCCTGGTGCCATAGCTGGCTACAGGAAACTACACCTACGAGAGAGAGCGTGAAATCTGAAGTTTGGAACTTGTAATGGCGGCGGAAGGTAGGTGATAACAATATTGCAACAATTACCACAGTTAATAAAGTATTCTCAATCAACATTGTTTTTTGGAAATAATGTTTAAACTTTAGTCACATTTAACTGTAGTCATGAGAACTGTGAACCAAGATATTTTCTAAATCGACTGAACTGACAGAAAATAACTCAGTAACAATTGTGATATTCGTTTCATCATTTGTGTTGAAATTTACATGAATTCTCTGGTTCAAGCATCTCAAATGCAATTTGCTGCTTTATCGGTTTTATATCCTTGTTAATTGGACATTTGTTAGGTTTTGGATTGTTGGTCACAAAAACAAGAAATTTAGAGAACTTGAGATCGCCTGTTTTTCCTATTTTGTAGTCTAAACATATAACGTGTAGAGGAATAGATAGAAAAGATAATAAAAAGAATCATTAGTGGCAGCGTTGGTTCACCTAATACAATTATATGGAGAGGCTGTAAACGATAGTGTTATTATAATAATCTGAATAGGTATATGAGCCAACACCTAGCAATAATACACAGGCCATTTAAGAACGACTTGATGTCCGAAACAGGAACCCTAAATTCCTCTGCCTCATCCAACAGAGACCAACTAACCAGAGACCAAATGTGAAGAAAAAAATAGGACAAGCTGATAACTCCAAGCTAACATGGCCACTCCACAAAGAACATACTGCCCAATCAAACCCATAAAAACTCCTACCTATTGCTGAATCAGATGAAAAATCCCCCGTTGATATGTGACAGAGAAGCTGAGAGCAGGCAGAGGCCAAAAAGCTCCACCCCCACACCTTACAGATGAGGCGCTGTCTCTTTTAAGCTGCGTCTCCGACACTGAATGGACTCAGTGTATCGCCCCCTCATCGCTAGTCCTCTCAGCTACAAGAGCAGAAACATCGAGTCCCATCATATGCACCAGTGATCAAAAGACTCTCTCCACTTCTGTTCTACTTTGTCTGTCAGGGGACGGGGAATTTTCTACCCCCCCTTAAATTCAAAAGACTGCTTCGGGATCAGTTGGAACACTTTCATGGCCTTAAGATGATAACATCATCGTGTTGTATTATTTATGGAGGCTTGAGATAGTTAATAATTTAAAAACGGCAGAGATGCATTGCACAACTACTCAACTCCCCTGAGTACGAACGGAAAAACAATGTGCTTTTTTTTGGTTTTATTCAGACATGTTTTTTCTATGCAACTGTGTCCACCATAAAAAAGGGACTACCACTGAGCAACCAGCACACCACCCAAACAAACCTGACTGTTGTCATGTCAAATTACTTCACCCGCTCATCTAAGAGAACGCAGAGACTACACTATCAGCCAAATGCTGTGCACCCATGGCTTGTCCTATGATCGGAGTGGAGTTATTACCATACTAATGAGCTTGCTTCCCACACGCTGAATTACTATATTTCCCTCATCAACTTTTAAGAGATAGGTGTATGGCAGCTTGTAAAATGTCAAGGAGACCATTTGTCATGCAGTCAGCTGGAAGTATTTTACATTTAATCCACAGTTTAAACAAATCATGTAATGCATTTCTTCTGATTACATGTCACATGTGCACTTTTGCATATTTCCTACACTGCCAACTACCCTAACCCTAAATCAAACAATTGTTTTGCACCTACTTATACCTAGACACTTTTAGCTGTCTGACAGCTTTATACCTTGCACGAGTCTAATAATACTATGTAACGTAACCAAACATTTAATTTACTAAAGTATAAAAGTGTGTAGGCTAGTTTTTCTTGGACATGCACAGAATAAACAATAATGGTGACCCATATTTATGTAACAAAGAGGCTTTAGCAGCTACCCCTGGAGAACAGAGTACAAAGAGAGGATGTAAGGCAAATAGATAAGAACAGTTAGGATAAGACACCAGCTAAGCGGCAAATGAACACCTAGCTAGCTGTTAAGTGTAAACGACAGCTAGCACCCTGATCTCCTGTCATCTAAACTTGTATTTAACGCCTCCATACTTTTTGATTCCAAAACACACTCAAATGTATTCATCCCAGCTATGTTAGTGTGTAATATCGGACATAACAGTTGGCAAAAGCAAAAATAAGATCTGAAACATCAAACAACCACACGTCAACAGTTTGTGAAGACGAGCTGTGGGTTTTTCAAGGGGGTAACGTTGTGGTTATGGTAGTTAATATTGCCGCACTTTAACAACGTATTGTTAATGTTGAAACACACAGCGGTTTCTCTCGCTGAAGCCACACAAAACACAACGACACGGCTCTAAAGGACACGATAAAGCTACCTGGCGTAACGAGATTAACGTTAGCTCGTTTGCTAATAGCAACTAGCAGGCAGACAAGCACCCGTGCGAGAGCTAATGCTAGCTGGAAGGGAACTGAAAGGACTTCACCGGGAGTTTAGCGAAAATAATAAACGTAGAAGGGTGCATATTACTATAAAACATCTGGTAATTGTTGCGTTAAGTCAAAAAATATCCGATTTAGATACCTCATGTCGTAGCAAGAATTAAGATGCCGGCTTCATTGAGTGGAATGTTTGGCATTAGCACGTTTGTTGTGATTCCAGGTGCTTCATGGGTATTGTAGTTTTATTGAATGACCTAACCGACATTCGAATGAACACAATGTAACGCTCACTAGTCATTGTCTTGCTTAGTTTCTGTCAGCTTGAAATATCAAACGCACTTTCCAGTCTATTTTGACATGCTGTAATGTTAGGAAGAGTAACCCACTTACTGTTACTGCTTTCCCAATCAAAAGAAAAACTAAAAGTGATCAACAAACACCTATCTCTTCTCTCTGAGATATTTTAAAATGTTTATGTCAAAGTTGATTTACACATCACTTCACGATTTAACTGCAGCTTCGGTTTATTTGTTCAGAAACACCCCCCCTCTGTAAAAACACAGTTTGGTGGTAAAACACACAAAGTGTCAGTTTCAAATAGGACTGTACTTGAGATTAACACCGTTTTATTTTGTCTTCTGTCTCACTGAACACCAGTTTCAGTAAATAACATTGACACATTCGAAATAAGGCCCTAAACTACAGTAATGTGCAAAGTAAGGAATGTGACTGTAATGACAATTGTTATATAACTATATTGGCCAATTAAACCTTTTCCAAAATTACACATTAACGCCTTCACAAACTGATTGAGTTGTATTTACTGTATTTCTGCGGTGTCTGCATATTTCTGCTGTGCCTTGCAAACACCTAGCAGAAATATTGACACGTCATAAATATGGACGGATCTGAAAACCAATAGAGCCAGAAAATACTATTACTTAGGGCATGCCCATAGCCATAAAACAGATGCCTGAAGAAGGACAATCACAATTTGCTGTCATGACAGCAATGGTACAACAGTAAGTGTAAATCTTGACAATGCTTATTATAGTAATAATAATAATAATAATAATAATAATTTGAATGGGATCAGAAGATTTTGCACCAAACAAAAGAAGAAGCTTCCTGGAGGAGTGTGTTCTCATAAAAATGGCGATACGATTTTTTCACCGTAAAAAGGGAAACTAAATCGGTCCAAAATAAGACCCAGATCATTACACAGAGACATTATTTTCTTCAGGAATCAGCTTCTATGGGAGGGAGCTAGAGCTGCAGCACCAACAGACCAGAACATAACGACGAGACCTATACAGAAAAGATTGTTTATTTCAGAACAGTGTAAATGAATGAAGTTCATCCGCTGAAAACAATACATTAATAAACTGACCAAGTTTTACAGGCTACTTTGAAATGGTCAAAGGTCAGGTTTGTGGTGGCCATCCGATGGCCAGCGCCAGGCCAAAATAGCATTATGTCCATGTGTTCTACTTGTACTGCTTCTTCCTTTTCAGGAGTGCATCCCGTAGAGCAAGCTGGATAAGAAAAACAAAACATTTTCAGTCCAAGTGCAAAAACCGTTTTGTCTTATATGTCTATAATCAATAAAAAAAAATCTATTTACCCACAGCCGTATACAGTAGCTCACCCTGACATGCGTTTATCTGACAGGTGTGACTTACCTGTTTCTCTCTGAAGGAGCGTTTGCCCTTGGTTCTGACGTTCTGACTGTGCCTCATCATCATGAAGTTCTTCGTCTTCCTCTTCTCCCTGTTGCTGGTGCTGGCGTGTGGGTTCAGCTTGGTGTGCTTCCTGACAAAGTCCTTCCGGTCGCTCCGTCCTGCCTAGAAAGATCAAACACGTCATTAGAGCCGGAATGATTCTGGCCAAAAAAAAAAAAAAAAATCTCAAATGTGAATATTTGCTGGTTTTCTTAGTCTTCAATGATAGTAATATGAATTACCAGTGCTGTCGCCAGGCGCGTTTCCTTGTCTGCTTTTGGTTTCTTATGCAGTTTCTCAATGTTCCTCAAGGTCAGCACCTCCCCTCTGATCGATTTGGAGAAAAACAAATAAAACCCTCATTACCATCGTCACAGTAATCGCACTTGTATTCAAAGGAATCTCGATCACGTTCCTGTTTGTAAATCAAACTTTAAGTTTTAGGTTCAAAACAGCTTTCCAACCTTCTGTCACCCTCGTCGTCACTGTCCACAGTCTTCCTCTTCTGGCCCTTGCCCGGCGCAGCGTCGACCTCCTTGGCCATCTGGACCAGGCGGATCTTCTTGAAGTCGTCCTGAGTGAGGAGCCTGCTGCCGCTGACCGCCGCCGCTTTGGCTTTTCTTTCCTCGACCGGCATGCCCTGGAGCTTCTCCGCCTCACGCAGAACACAGAAGACTCTTCGCATTAAAACAACGCTGTTTTCATTACCCAACAAGCAATTTCACAAGCTGTGCAATGTCATGCTCACCACTTCTCCCGTGTCTTCGTCCGACGAGTGGTGAACGTCCACCCACTCCCCGTCTTCGTCGTCATCGCTTATACTGGCACTCTCCCAGCCGTCTGTTGTACGACATGTAAGATACGCACATTAGCTTAATACTGATCATCTGTCATCTCCATCAGAGTGCTGTATGCAAGTGGATTTTGTTTTACAGATCAATTCAGCCACTATAAGCCAATCATATGAATTCAATAAGACAATAGCTGCTCACCTCCGTCCTCCTCTCCCTCTTTGTTCTCACCCTCCACCTCCAGGACTTCGGCCCCGGGGATGTAGTCTTTAGCCTCGAGCTCGCCATAGTCTTTGATTTTGGCCTCCACCGACGCCTCTGTGGGTCTCCCCTGGACAACGATTGGCAGGGTGTGCAATGATTTACATTTCAATATTTATAGTAGTGCAGTGCTTTGTCAGAATTATGGTTTTGGATCTAATGCCACTGCAACATCATTTATTAGGACCCCTCTCTAAATCAAACACTCAACCATGAAGGACCATGCAAAAAAAAAGCACATTGATTATAACTATAATGCCTGTAACTATATAATAAATGCATCATATATAAATCATATATTAAGCAATTTTCTTTTTTCCCCCTCATACAGTTCACTACACAAACTACGCTCATTGTTGTTGAACGTAAAGACATCATCAACAGTTCATAGTTAGCTCACCCTGTCCCTCTTGTGCAGCATCTGTGGATTGAGACTTCTGAACAGCTGGATCAGTCCTCTGGCAGACATCATCACATCTGTGTTCAAATACAGACAAACACATGGTGTTTTGCAAGTGAGCACGCACGCACACACACAAGCACACGCGCACACACACACACCTTAATTATGACAAACGTACAGTGGCCAGGGAACCAGACACTCACTCTTGTCTTTGTGGGTCTTATACTGGGCCAGGTCCTGCAGCAAGTCTTCAGTGATGGCGAGGGGGCAGCGGCCGGCCACTTCCTTGATGGCATTGATACTGGAGCACAAAAAAAAAGGGGTCTTTACATTGTGCGGTAATACTTTGCACAGGAGTTTCAAAAGCACTGTAAGGATTCATACTTCTTTATTTGAATACCCTTTCCTTCACATTTTAATCCATACAAACGTTGGATAACTGAAACCAGAAGGTAGACAAGGCTGCTACTTACCCCACAGTCATAACCTCCCCGGAGTTTCTGTCCGTCACAAAGTTGTTGGCGATGGTCATGATTACGGGTTCGATGATCTGCACGAGTGGGAATGTACGAAAAGTGTCACACAGTATGTTAAGTCCACACGGGGTAATTAACAGAATACATCTATAGCTCTTAATGTACCTCCGGGGGGACAAGTTGATGAGAAGCCTGGGCAGCACACAGGAGAATCTTTGTCACCTCTAGAAAGACAACACTTTGTTTAACATGTCTCATCCGCAGAGGACAAAAGACTGTCATTTGACCGCTTAGACTTCTTCTTTTTACCTCTTTGATGGGGCTGCAGAAACCTCTGAACGAAGGGATAAAAATTGAAGAGGAACAGCTGGAAAAGAACGCAGAGTATTACACTCACTATAAACTAGCTTATTAATATCTAATTTATGCTTATAATAAATATATACAGTAAGAACTCACAATAGCCATGTTTGCACATCACTATATCTGGTAGAAATGTAACTACAGACAGACAACGGGTGTAAATCCATCTGACAGTGAATCAAAACAATGAGCTGAAAACTGCAGCTCCCCTCAACTCTACGGAGCTTTATAGCAGAGTCGAGTGGTTCGTCACAAAAAGTCACTCCTTTCACATACAGGTTTGTCAAGGGAGCCGTCATTAATACAGAAATATTGAGAATTTGTAGAAACTAGCTGATGAGAGCCACGTCACTCACCTCGTGGATCCCAACCAGTCTGGATATGAGCTCCATCAACATGATCTTCACCTCGAAGCGCTCTTTAGAGTCCTCCAACTGCTTCAGGAGTTTCTCAGAGAAATCTTAATTTAAAAAAAAGAGATGTCTGTTGTTTTAGAGTTCTGTAAATTTTGGTACAAGTGACCTTAAGACAGATTCTTTGTGCTGCAGTTGTTGTGGTGTCGTGGAGGAGACGAGGCGAGCCTACCTTGAGGATCGTGAATTAGGTGAATAGCGGAGAAATTGAACACTTCCGCTTTTGTCTTTTTCTTGTGTTTCTGCCCAAAGAGTTAAAACAACGACGCATGAATGGACAAATGAATTTGATGACAACTGTAACAACACGAGTCAGGCCTTTGTAGTCAACACAACAGTGATACCTTGAGGACTTTCATTGCCTTTTCCATCTTCTTCTTGTTTTTGGTGGTTTTCTTGCCGGTGGAGTATCTCACCTTCAGGTCCCGGACTGATGGCCCCTCCGCCTGAAAGAGGAGAATTTAACAAAAACAGCACAAATCTAAACCACATTTGTACATCTTGTATATTAATAATAAAAAAACCCACTCCTGTCTTTACTGAGAAAGTATCTATTCTCTAACTACGTTATATGTTTTGGTACTTGCCTCTGAATCTGAATCGCTCTCATTTTTCTCATCTTCATCTTTGCCCAGAAAGAATTTAAGACCTGCAACAAGGATCTAAACAAGGAGACAGGCAGGCGATGATGAACAGGGCTGCCACTTATGCAATATAATAAGCAAAGCATTGCTATCAATGAGGGGAAGAAAAAAAAACATACCTTTGTCACCTTGGAGAAGCACGCCGTTGTAATGACATTAACTGTTTTAGCATCATTCCTGTCACACAAAGAAAAAGACAGCCAGGTTAAAGCAGTGAAAAATAAGATTTTCTTGTAGAGTAAAAGAGCTCTACATCTTATTTAAAGTCCAGTGTGCAAATAAAACTCACCATATGTTCCTTTTGTATAGCTCCATCATTACATCTAACGAGATCTTTGCTGCTATGGGATTGCTGTCTCTCAGCATGGTGTACATGAAGTTCTGTAACGTCTAAAAACACACATCATTATAACACAGAGAGTGAGTGGTGCTGGTTTTAAGCTGCTGCATCACACATGAAGTACGGAGCACATGCGAGTATGTGTACTTACTGTGTTAACCTTGTTGTTTTTGTGCTTGGCATTGATGTTTTTGATATCTGCTACAATGTGTGTGTACAGTGTCTATGGAGAGAGAAAAGTGAATGTTTACTACTGAAAGGGGAAGGGGGAAGAACAACAAAAACGTCAACAACTAAACATACGAACGCAGAAACATAAGACACCAGAAAAGCAAGTGTTTTGATCAGAGAGTCAAAACGCTACAACAGTCAGTCAGACATGGTCAGAGTAAAATTAGCTTGGTACAATAAGAATTTTATAGACAAACTGCACAAATTCACTCTCTACCGCCACTACTACCAATGAGAATTCTAAACTACCTATAGATGTAATAATACACTAAAAATACCATTATTATGCAAACTCCATTAAAATAATTACATATGCTCTTATTTACCTTTCTGAGAAGTTTGTCGTGACATCGCAGCAGCTCAAAGAAGAGCTCCAGGAGTCCAGAGGGGTCGATCAGATTTTTATTCCTCAGAAGAATCAGCGCTTTGCAGAAGGTCTGATCAGAAAACACACAAAAACATGTCAATGCTAACAGACACATCATTTGCATACATATTGACAAACTCAAGTATGATTGATTACTTAATATAGATGAGACCGATGTTCTCACCATTCTTAGGTCTGGCTCCAGGACTGTGTGGTGACTCATTAATAACCCAGACAGCTCTTGTGGAAAGGTGGACAGGTGCTGCAGGTAGCAGTGACCAACCTTGGGGACAAGAACAACTTTAACTACACAACATATAAAAAGGTACCACGCATTACAGATCACAAAACACACACAGCACGGTACCTGAGCAAGAAACATGACAAGATCTGCCAGCTCCTTGTTCGGCTTGTCAGGCTGCAGTTTGAAGATCTGTAC
Source organism: Nannoperca obscura (assembly GCA_036024295.1). Taxonomy (NCBI): domain Eukaryota; kingdom Metazoa; phylum Chordata; class Actinopteri; order Centrarchiformes; family Percichthyidae; genus Nannoperca; species Nannoperca obscura. Next base: position 33,382 of record JAVQJL010048269.1, read on the forward strand.
ATTGGACTGGTAGTGTCGGTGCTGCTGCTGAAACTGTTAAAGCACAACAACAACCACTAGTGTTACATTACTGCAGTTTGTTGACAGTTTTTGTGTGCCTAAATCCACAACACACAGCAGGTGTACTAGCTAATAACTTTAGCCATGTTGGCTAACAACACTTACCTCCTCTACGTACGACTGTGGATCTCTTTTGATAAGATTCTGCAGCTGTGGCAAATTGTTTGGCAATTTGTTGTTGTGTCGCCCAGACATGGTTTAAGATGATGTTGTGACTGTGTTGGGGGAAAAAATAAGGAAAAACAGCAAATTTTACAAGGCAAGCGTGGCAAATGTGTAGGCTGCCATTTAACTTACAGTGAAAATCCAAACGTCACGTCCGGTCATGACTTATTCACTTCCGCTCTGATTAAAGGAGACGCGTTTTCTTTGCTGCAGTGTTTGGGCGTTTTGAAATGATCTAAACTTCATAATATTACACTCATAACTTTTCTATAACTCTACCACGTTAAATTAGACACAGGGCTCGTGTTGTAAAGCGAGAAACAGACTAGCATGCTAACGCTAGCCTGCTGCTCTCGTCAGCCTGGGAAGCAGTTATCAAACTATTTTAGTTAAAAGGAGTTGTTTCTGCTTTATTACGGCAAAGGTGTTACATAAGTGTGCGACTATTTTCACTAATTTAGTTAAAACCAGGACAGATTGATCTGGAAATGTTTAGTTGATTTACCACTCACCATTCAATTATATTCTCACACAATTCTCACGGATACATTTTAACCAAGGAACCTTTCAAACGAGGTTATGATTCTCTTCACCATGAAGGACTTTAAAATCATCTTACAGTGCCATTGTTGCCAGAATTGTCCTTTATGGTGAATTATGTAAGATGCATATCGCTGCAATCCTGTGGCAGTGTCTCGAATAGCAAACCAGGTCTGCAAGGAAAAATGGCCATCCAACACATTGAGCAATATGAGCTTTATTTAGTTTAAATGGTCACTGAACAGCGGTTTCCATTCTTATTTTACAGTGATTTGATAATTGATTTTGGCACCACATGGTGGTGAAACTGGTATAACACAACCCATCTGTGCAGCAACGCATCCTGCTTTCTGCTTCACCATTTGGAGACAGGTACCATCAGATGGCATTCATTCAGGGCAATTATGTTTAATGACTACATACAGGGAAAAGACAGTAACATGAGCACCTGTAAAATATGTATTCCAATGAAACAGCCGGGTAAAAAATACAATATGAAGGTCCAATCTTTGTATAGACTGTGTCAGGGAATGTATACAAACCTATGGGTAATTGGCTAAACTGTAGCTCCAAAAATCAGAAGTCCGTACTTCTGACAGCCTCAGCAGAAATTCAACATTATAAGCTTCGTTATTGCAACATTGTGCAATAACTATGTAGTGTATGTGAAGTAATTTTCAAGTCATCGACCCTTATATACACAGGTGCACGTAGCTTTTCAGTGGTTTTGTTAGTCAGCAAGTTTGGGAAAAGTTGTATAAAGGTTAATGTTTCTATAAATAAAGTTTGGTATGAAGTGGCAACCTTTTTACACAGGATGAATGACAGCAATAAGGCTGACAAGGGTTGTGGTTTTCTAAAGTATGCTGAAAGGCAATATGCACTAAAATGATAAAAGACAAGGAAAATATTTGATTCTTATTTAAAAAAAAATAAAAAATAAACTTCCCTCTACAAAACATTTAAAATGTATCCAGTTTAATCGTCAGGAGATGAATATATACACTTTTAATTTCATCATTTACCTCAGGCAGTGAGCAATTACTGTATAATAGATTTACAAAGCAAATACTGACATAGTATTCTGTCAAGGCATGTTCCAGCATTAAAATAGGATTCAAAAATACACAAGTACAATTTTGTTCCACATAAAATACGAAATCATTGATCACTTTCATAATTATTTTAGAATATTCAAGAATCTGGAGAAGAAAAAAAAAAGTGTTCTCTTGTAGATGACAATAAGAAATACAATCAGCAGTTCTCATGAATGCATTGAAAGGGAGTAGCAGCCAAAGAGAGAGAACTCAAAAAGCAAACATAAAAATATAGACTTCTTTAAAGGATTTACTCTCAAGGAACTGAATATTTTAAAAGGCATTTTAAAAACATGTAGTGTAATTTGGCAATTTCTGCCTGTGTCAACTCTGAACTTGTCTCAGCTGAAACAAGACCGTCACCCAGCGTCTACAAGACGATGATATGTGGTTTCTACTATCCTGAGATGTTTTCCTCCGCTTGAAGGCATCTGAGGACATAGAGGATCACTTGATAGCAGAAAATATATTGGTCCTGTATGAAAATAAAAAGGGAAAATGTGTGAATAAAACGTGAACCAAAGAAGTGTATAATCCAAACAGTTGAGAATTAAGCTACTTAATACTACAAGCAAACATTAAAGGTCACCTCTGTTTGGACCATCCCCTGTCTCTGAAGTCTCATGTTCCTTACGACATCTGAAATATCAAACTACAAAGAAAGTTTATTAGATTGTGATCATACTGAACAAAACAAAGTTAAAATAAGACCAGAAATGTTCTTATAAAACACACAACACTGTCAACTTACATCAGCATCTTTACTGATTAGACCCAGAACCACGTCTATACAGATGAGGGTCCCCGATCGACCAATGCCTGCGCTGCAGTGTGTGATAATGGGCCCTGATCGATGAACGTGCCTCATATAGGAAATAAATGTGAGCAGCTGCTCGGGTTGTGAGGGCGTGCCGTGGTCTGGCCACCCCGTGTAGTTCAGATGAGTTACGCACTGCATTTCATTAGTCTGAGGAGGGAGGAACTCTTATGTTAATGTGTCTATTAACTCTGTAAACAGGTTTAAATGATTAAAAATTAGCATGAAATCCTTATTATATATAAACTAACCTGGACATCTTTGACTTCAATGAGCCTGATGACAAAGTTGTCGAGATATTGGTCTTTGATCAGCGTGATCTGTAACCTGTCGTCCACCATCTCTGCTGTCCTTGGTGTGTCTGGCCAGTACCGCTGACATTTCACTTTCCCTCCTTCTACTTCCTGGGTCATCATGGCGATCACATTAGACTTCTGCTCCCACACCATTTGCCAAAAGTCACCCAGAGTGGTGGGCAACGGCCCCTGGCACGCGATGTACATATAGCTCTCATCCTTCACTGACATCTTGATGAAGTTGGCATTGATGTAGCCCCCGTCTTTGCCCAGCACAACTCGAGTTGTGTCAACTAGAAGAGATGCACACGCAAAACCAGATTTCAAATTGCGTCCCAACATTATTATTAGTATCCAACTTTAGATTTAGTGAAAGTTATTAAAAAGTCTTTAAGTTTCCTGTTACGATACACTGTACAAAACATAGACCAACACATCCGTGGCGATTCTTACAGGGAACTATATTCTTGTAGCGATTCTTCTTCTTGTTCTCCTTCGTCTGGCCTATTAAACAATCGTCCAGTGGCTGGAGATTCTGAAGATTCTGCCAGAAAGAAAAACAGATGTTCATAAAAATCTAATGAATTGTAACCAATTCACTGTAGTAGATTCTGAGTAGATTCTTACTTCAAACTCCTGCAGCGGGACTTTCTGCTCCAGAAGCCCCCTCATCATGCGGACCACGGTGTTGAGCTTTGGTCCTGTGTACTGGCCGTCAGGCACCACTTTGACGAGGGGCAAAGACGTCAGCTCATCATCTGTGATAATTGGCCCGTCTGGGGGAGGACACAACAAAGGAGCAAAACAGTTAAAGCGGAATAAAAAATTACTGTTTAAAAAGATACTATTTATAAAATGAGAAATCTGACATTTAACTAACTAACTAACTAACTAACTAACTAACACACGACCCTATAGACACTGACACTAAGAAGGAAAAGACAGGCCTGTATAGAATATAATTTCCATGACTGTTACTTCCTCTTAACTAGACTCTGACCTCACTGCTCTCTCTAACTAATACAAATGTTGAAATCTAGATTTACCCACACCATTTGGAAACTCCACTATCACGTCATTTTAACTTGAAGTCGTCAGGAGTAAACATTTTAGGAGTGGAATTTCAAATCCGAAGTCGGAGAAAGACAGTTACCATCTCTTGATTTGGAGTTCATGTTTTCAATAGGTAGTTCATCACTTCCCCATGTGATTTCATCTTCCTCCGGCTGTCCAGCACTCATTTGCAGATAGCTGTTGGTTTGAAAACAAGCTGTGAGCTGTGAATGTATACACAGTCCTAATGTTGATAGGTATAGATCCCTAAAGCTAAAACGTACTTTTCATTCCTCGGATCGTCAACACTCTCCTCTTGCCATTCCACTTTCCGGGAACTCTATTGTGGAAAAATCATAAACACAACAAAACATTAATAAAATCAGATATAACCAGCATATGTAGTGTCAATGTTTCATCAAGTCTGATGGATTCGATTTTGTACCTCAGGGGAGTCTTCAGGTAAAGAAGAGCCATCGCAGTCTGTGTCCTCTGAAAGCTCTGCACTGTGCTCCGCCTCCCTTTTCTGTTCTAGTGGACCATCTTCATAGTCTGTGAAACATGCGAATTACGTCTTGTTTGTGAGGTTTACAATTATATTATTTGATTTATGAATGAATTCTTTTTTTTAGTAAAACATTCAACATTATTCTACTGGAGATTTGCAGTACATTTTATAGCCTGCACGTTATTACCTATTGGTGGTATGAGAAGGAAGCCTCCAATTTTCGGCTCATTATGGAGAGTAGACAGCTTAGTCTTCGCTGTACTGTCCTCGCTCAGATCTGAAAGCAACATGAAGGAGAGTGGATGTGTAATACCAATATTAGTCACAATTTCATTTTAAATAGAATAATTATAATTATTACATCTTTGCAAATGAGTAAAACCAAAAAAAAGCACCAGAAACGCATAGACATCCCGTGTTTTGGGTCTCTGCTTGTACCTGTGTTTCCATTGCACTTGTCAGAGTTGACGGGCAGATAGTCCAGGTATGTGTTGGGGTTCTGGTCTGGCGGTCTGGACACTACAAGATGTACCCGGCCTTTAGCTTTACGGATGGAGGTGACAGCTTTGGTGTGGGACACACCTGTCATCAGTTCTTCATTCACCTGCAAGAAAAAGACAGTCAGAATTAAAATTATTAAAACCCTGTGTGACATTTCATTTGATACAAATTCACAGTATTAAAAACACGTGGGGCGCGAAAGCAAAGCATAGACATCACAAAAAACTGGTTAGCTGTAACATTTCTTAATATTTGTCATTTTATTTGCTTTAAAGTGTTGGTAGAGCTCAGCAGTTAAATGCATTTGGTGGTAGTGTGAACAGTACGTGAAAGATATGCAAAAATGTTTTTTTAAACATGGCCTTAAATCCTGAGCAGCAAATGTCAAACATCGCTCACTTTCAGCAGCCTGTCTCCCACTTGCAGTTTGCCTGAGGACTCGGCTATTCCTGCTGGTGTGATGGACTTTACAAAGATCCCCCTTTCCCCTCCAATCACAGAGAAACCCAGACCTCCTGAGGGCGGCTTCTCCAGATCCAGCATTATGATCTCCTCCTGCATGTTCAACAAACAAACAAACGTATCATCAGACAACTGTTTTGGTAGCAAAGTGGCTATTAAGAAGGCAAAGCCAATGAAGTAATGAATGCTATCAGAAGTGTGCTTGATGGCAGCGATCACAATATTGTGATAAGAATATTTGTCTAGTTGCAAGTCTTCACCAACATGAATTCATCTTTGCATCAACAACACAGCAAATCTAGCTGTTAGCTTGACATTTCTAGACAGAAATTACAATAAATGCAACAGCAGAACAAGTTTTAATTCAAGTACATCAATAAAATATAGAGAAAGACAGTAAACATATTTCTTAACTTACCTCTAAAGGACAAAGTGCTGCAAGACACTCTGTATCATTTGGATCTTCTTCTTTAAGAAACCCTTAAACAGAAAACAATGTTGCAAATATATGCAAAATAATACACATAATCGTGTTTTCACAGGTGACACCTTAAAGATCTGAAACGTACCATTCATGCTGGATGAAACTTTGGGACTGTTGTTGTTAAGAAAAGAGACACTTTTCTGCCCAGGAGAAACAGGCTTTCCATCCCTTTGAACCAGAGAAAACATTAAGATAAAGTTATTGAAATGATGTAACAGAGTATCTTAAGTATATCTTAGCTAAAAAATAACCTTTTGTAATGCCATCCAGATAAAAAAAACAAACACTGACTCAGCCAGAAAAATTCCATATAGGCTACACATCGTTCTTTGTTAGACTACCTTGTGGCCTTGAGAGTGAGGTCGTCGAGGGAGAGCTCCAACAGTCTGGTGCTCTCGCTCAGAGTCAGGTCCTGGGTGGGAGCACCGTTGATGTAGTGGATTAGATCAAGTGGTCTAAGGCTGCCCTCCTCAAAGGCCATTGACCCGGGTAGGATGTCTTTCACAAACAGGACACCATATACACTGTCACCGCCACCATCCAGCAACAAACCTGGTGAGAACAGGGAGTAAAAACTTTATTTATGATGCAACGTCTGGGAAAGCTTGCAAGACCTATGAATAGTGGATATACAGTGCCTGAATGTCAGATGTGACAGGGATGTTTTATCTCGTTAATGAGGGCAGTTTCTTACCCAGTGGTTCTTGGCTGCCCTTAAAACAAATGTCAGGCAGCAGGTGGGCTTCTATGGAGGGCTTGGGAGCCTCCAGGACCCTCCCTACTGCCAAGTCAACCACACGGGGGGCAGCACGCACAAGATTAACCACCTCGGTGTGGCCCATATTGCTCACATCTGTGTTGTTTACCTGGAGATGGAAAATAAATATATATAGATTAAGGAGTGTCCAAAGTAAAAAAAATCTGCCTACCAGCCCCTCTAACGTTTCTTCCAGTCTTGCTAAATTAAGCTAAGATAAGCTATTTAGCTCCTGGCTCTACAGCTCAAGTGCAGACATGAGAGAACTATTTTTGAGAGTTTGAAACAATCTCTCTGTGTAGTACTGATGCACCTGTGAAGAGAGTAAAGGATGAGGGATGAATTCGTACCATAATCATTCGGTCCCCGGGCCTGAGCCTTCCATCCCCTCTGGCTGGATCCTGGACAATGTCATGGATGTAACATCCCTGATCATTACCTTTGGTGAGGGTGAAGCCCAGGCTGCCTTTTTCGGACTTCACCAAGGAGACCTTTAGCTCTACTTCCTAACAACAGAGATGAGTCTCAGTTACAGGAATGAACTTTGGTCTGAATAAATATTTAAGAATGTTTGTTCTGCATTTCAGCGGAACCCCCTTTAGGAGTCAGACCTCGGAAATGTTTAGATCACTAACTTTCTATCTCGAGAGCTTCGCTTCCTCAGTCCTTACCGGGACAAATTCCTCCATGTCCTGTACATTGCCGTGCACGGTGAGGTTTAAGGGCAGGGGCAGTGGGGGAGGCAGGGGATCTGGGCTTGGGGCAGTGGGGGAGGGCACCATTGGCAGGGGGGATGAGTCCAGGTCAGCTGTCACGGGAGATGAAGGACACCTGTCCAAACAACCCCAAAGACAATACTGTATGAGATATATCAGAGAACATAATTACTGCAGATGATATGACCATTATTTTAACATTAACCAGGTACCTCTTGTTGAGGTCCGATCTTGTCATTGACAGGTTTGGGGAGTAGAACGCTGAGTGGATGGAGTCGTCCAGCTGACCAGTGCTGTCATAGCGTTCCAGTCCCAGGTTGCTGCCGGGGGTGTGGTGGACACTCCGCTCCCAAGTTTGTCTGCTGTGCTCCACACTGCTCGGGCTGAAGGCTTCTTCTACCTCCTCATCCCCATCAGTGCTGTCGCTGTAGCTGTTGTGTCGGCCGGGGCTTTTGAGCAGCAGCCTCTCCAGGGCCTCCTCCAAGGTGCCCTGACTCCTCTTGCCTTGTGTATCCGGAGGAGAGGTTGTCCTGGGCGCTGCCTGGGTCACCGGCAGCTTTCGGGGTGATGGCATGGGCGTCTGGGAAGAAATAAGTTAAAATTATGTTTCCAACAATTATTGGTACTTGAAATGTCCGCACAGCAGTTAGGGATAAAAACATTTGCATTATTTACTGACTTACCAAAACTGAAGTGTCCATTTCGGGAAGAACCCCATGTTCTGGTCTACAGAGAAGCAAAGTCACCTCCTGCCCTGTTCCTCGCAGGGCTGATATCACCTCCTATGAATGGGAGGACACACAGTTCCAAACACATTCTTTTCCAACTTTATTTCAACTTGTAGTAAGGCATGACTGCAGCAGGGAGAGATTTCCTACGTACATGCTGCGAGAGTCCTTTGAGAGGAGTTTGATTGACCCGCATGATGACGTCGCCCACTTTGATGCGACCGCTCTCTGCAGCTGGTTGGCCAGGAAACAGCTTTTTAACCCGCACCATGCTGGAGCCGTGGGGCTCGTCAGGGATGCTCTCCTCTCGACTGAAACTGAAGCCCAGCCCGGACGTGTTCTTCAGCAGGCACACCTCAAACACATTTTCTGTGGGGACAAAGACATGCAGGTACAGTGAACTGGACACTCTTTACTTGCCAGTATGTGATGTGTGAATGTAAACTAGATGTAGCTGGATGGGTTAGCCCTGTTATAAACTGGCAACCTGTCCAGGGTGTGCCCTATCATTCAGCCAACATATGCCGGGACAGGCTCAAGCCTCCCTGACTCTGTGCAGAATATGGGTATAGGGTACGTACACATCCATGGTGAGTTCAAGTTCTGGTTTAGGTTACTTAAAAATCCAAAAATGTATAAATCACACTGCTTGAGAATCCTTCATTGTGTGCGATATTGTCACCTCACCTTGTGTAACAAAGCTGTACTCTGGTTTTTCTTTGAGCTTAAGTGGCTGCTCTGTATTCTTGGTCTGGTCTCTGTCCCTGTCAGCACACGGTGGAGTGCACTGAGGTGTGAGGGGAGCATGGACACTGTCTGCAGGCGGATGGCCCTTCTCCAGCAACAAGTGCACTGTCTGAGGGAGCACAGGATTTTGTTAGTGTTGGTGGCTTGCTGGGTAGCAACTTAACAGCTCGTCAGCAGGGTGCTCGTGGCAAATGTCATCTCTCACCTGCCCAGTGTCTCTGAGAGCCTCTACCGCTTGCTGGTGAGTGGCTCCCTCTAGACCTTTTCCATTGACGGCCACCACACGGTCGCCTGAGCATAGGCCAGACGCAGAGTGGTTAAGACACGAACATCCGTTTAACTTCATAATTTGTAACATCACTGTTTCGGCTGTTACCTTTCTGTATCCTTCCATCGAGCTCAGCGGCTCCTTTTGGGATGATGGCTTTCACGTAGATGCCTCCATGTCGAACAGTTGTGTTGACTCCCCCCTAAGAAATGAACACAGCTCTTAGTCTAATCAGCCAGAGAGAAAACAGTTTATTATGCATTTTCTTTGGGGGTTGATGGCAAGTGTGGAGGGTTTTTTTTCCATTTCAAGGGTACCTGTTAAATGATAAATGCTTTGTCTTTACTGTGGATTAAGAAATACAATTTTGGTAGATTGTATATACATTTTTATTTTTAAAAAATCAACTAAACTTTACATTTATGTATGAATGTATGTATGTATTTATTTATTACTAATGACTAAGGACTAATATACGGTTTGCCATTTGTGTACCTGACCATAGATCAGTTTTTGTTGATGCCCTATTGAACACCAAATAAAACCTGGATTAGATTTAGGTGCAGTAGGTGCTGCCAGTTCTGACACACCTTTGGCTGTTTAAAAATGTAATTTGCTGCATCGTGCCTGGTGAAACCCAATTCAGCAGAAAGAAATCGAGCGTATTTGTCTCAGCAGTTGCTTTTCTTTCCTCGTCTCCCGCTCACTCCGACTATCTCATCTCTGTCGGTGACAAGCTTCCATATTTCACGTGCTGTTAGACAGAAGTGACTTAGTAGCTCAAACGTGGCTAAGATTTTTTAAGGGAGCAGTTCATTTAATTTTTAAATTAGTTCATCATTCAAAAGTGTCACCATCAGCAAAGCACAGCCCCAGATGCTATGAACCATAATGCTCCTTGATGCCTTATGGACAACCAATATGGTAGTGTCCCAATAATGTCTTTAAATTATGATTTAATTAAGCCTTTTATCACTTTTATTTAAATTAGTGGAAAACAAAAAAAACCCTCCACTGTGATGTTATTGACAAAATTGCAAAGATTACCAGAGACTGAATTTTCTATTCAGTGCCCATTTGGTTATGATAATGATAATAATGGGTTTATTGTGAAGGTGAAACTCATGGTTATTTCAGTTTGTTTTACTAATACAAACACAACACTCATTCAATTATTATGCCAAACACAAATATTTGACAGCAATCCTGGTCTGTAGACACACAGTCAAGTGATGTTATTGGGTGTTATTGTGCCAAAGGAGTAAATTAATCCATGCCAATCAATAACGTGTTCAAAATCCCTCAGAGAGAAATTATATTAGTAGCACTCCAGTGAGTCACTCTAGAGTCAGCAGCAAACAGGCAGGAAACCATAAGAAAGCTCACTAACCAGTCCTGTTTAAACTGTTTATGCTCCTTGCTGTGAAGGAACTGAGGACACTGTGTGACTTTATAATTAGTATTTTTTTTAAATCTTTGATGAAAAAAAATGTTAAAAAGATAGCATGCAAAAAGAATAAGGTTTCAATATTCCCACAAGAGCTTTCAGATTGTTCAGCGTTAAGAAAGCAAACCAAGCAACTTCTAAACATGAACGGACAACAGTGACAGGATGAAGGGGAAAGGGGGCAAAACAAAGGAGAGGACGAAAACCTTGCCGAACAGTACCGTGACACTTATGCCCAGGCTGCTGTCTTTTTTGGACAGCTCAACGTCAAATAGTTCTCCTGGATGGAGACTATTGACTCCTGGGGCATTGCCATTTAAATTTTCCATGATGTATTCCTGCAAACAGAGAACAGGGCATTAAGTTGAATTATCACAAGCTGGAACATGCAGAAAGAAAACGAAATGAAGGGGGAGTGACGAAGCTGAACAAGCTAATGCTGAGAAGAAAGTGAGCGGATAATACATTCAAGAAAAGACATGCAGTGTACAGGTAACAAACTGCCTTGCATTGACATTGTAAATGCAATGGTAGGCAAAGGTTATATACAACAGGCAGTTAGTTGTGCCAAGCATCTCACAGGTAAAATGTAATGCTTGCTTGTGGAAGAACCATTCTTATCCGGTTTTATTAACAAAGGTAGATTTGCTCCACCAGGATAAAAACTAACAAACCAAAAAAAAACTTTTGTGAGTTTTGATTCATAGAACTCTTGAGTGGGCAGCTACTATGTAAGATTACACAACTGAATTCATTAACACAAAGGCCGCACCTTTTTGACCTTGAGTTTCTCTTGACCACTGGAGTACGTCTCCTCATCCATGTCTGAGTCCCCCCAGTCAGAGTGCTCAGAAACTTTGGGAGCTTCTGACACTTTAGCTTTCCTAGTTTTGGGTGGCAGAGCCGGTGGTGTAGGCTCCAAACCCACATTAGGTTCTGGTCTATGGCGCTGGGCAATGGGTGCAGCTGCAGCTCTTTCTAGGCACTGCTGAACTTTATTAGCAATGGGTTGGCTGATTATAGCAGCACTGCTTGCCCTGGAGTCCTGAGAACTGAGGCTGATGGGCTGGTTGACTAGGGAAGAGGTGGATGATGGTGTGCCAGCACTGTTGAGAGAAGGACTGGGGCTTCCTGTTGCCACCTGCTCCTCTGACGAGGTATCAACGTCTAGTTCTTGTCTCTGGCCAGAGTTAAGTGCTTTTAATGCAGACTTGGCTTGGTAGGGAACATCGCCTGAAAAAGACTCTGTCAAAAGAAACACGAGCAGCGATATTAGTGTACAATTTTAGAAATAAGAGAAGGAAAGGAAAAAGACAAAATATTAATATCACACATAGCAACTTTAGCAATTACATCCATATCCCTGCTTTTACCTTTGTAGAGCCTCTCTTTGGGCTGTGACACCACCAGAGTAACATCATCAGGAGCATTCTGGAGGATATCTATCGTGGTGGCATGAGAGAGCCCATTTAGGTTCATATCATTCACTGAGATCAGCCGGTCACCTGCATCAACATTACAACTGTTACACACGTGGAAGACAACCAGGTGCAGAAAGACTGAAGCGCTAACCATTACCACAGCAGACAACAAAACACACCACAATCTACTGACATACGAGGTAGGAAGAGTGTAGCAAAACAATGGCCTACCAGGTTTGAGGCAGCCGTTGACATCAGCAGGACCCCCAGGAGTGACGGAGCTAATAATGGTGCCAAGGTCCGTACGACCAGAGTTCTCCCCTCCTACAACCTGGAACCCTAGAGAGCACACACAAGCACAAATAGATGTAACCACATAAATAGTGTATATACACGCATTCAATCACAAAACATCAGGGGACTGTGAATGCCTTAAATGCCATTTATAATGCTTGGCAGCAGTGGCAGTGTGAAATTGAGTTGCTATTTGAGGAAAATGCTTGTACACCCTTACCAAGGCCATATTTCACATCTTTCTTCAGGCTTACAGTTGTGATTTCTCTCTCTGGAGATGGTAAGGCACTGAGCTTTTTCTTGAGTGAGTCTGTGCAGCACAAGGACACATGGCATTTGTTATACTTACTCGAATGTGACGTTAGCTCTGTCATTTCTGACTGATGCACATTGTAGTGTCATTTTATTAATTTCACAGGGGATATACAGCAGACCCCTCTGAGAGCATTAGTATATCTACACTGTAATATTAATCAGCCCAGGCAGGCATACAGTGTTGCCGAGGGGCCCCTACTTTAGCACTGTTGGCTAATGTGCCTGATAAGACGGGTTAAGTTAGGATGAAAGGGAAGGTCATGAGTTCAGTGCCAAGCATGGAGCTATTAAATGGTGGGACCGGGGCCAGTACCACAGGCAGGCAGCATTAAGAGGACAGAGACTCAGTTCTGCATTATATAAGTCTGATTTAGAACACAGACTTGTTTTCCCCCCGGTTTGTATATCCGCACTTGGGTGTGCCACGGTCAGCATATGGTACAACAGACTGAAGAGGAGGATTAACAATGTTATAAAATAAGTGATGGTTTAGAGCAGTGGGCCATTTCCTGCATATTGACATTATACTGTATACAGAGCAAGGAAATCCTGTGTCTACTTATCTAGGGGAAATGAAAGACAGAAATGTTGATACATACCATTAACAGAGGCTGGGGTTGAAGGTGGTCCAGAGGAACTGTGCATACTGACACCTGGGAAGAGGACACAAGAGATTAGCGAGACCGTGCTTTGTACATTATACAGAACAATGAAAACCAGCCACAAGGAGGATCTTTTTATACCTTTCCTAAATACAGGCCAACAAAAGAAACTGGATTTATGACAATCGTCTCCTGTAAGTCAATGAGGACTAAAAAAAGTTGATTAAAATCTGTTGTGTATCCCAAGCCTTTGTGCTGGCAACAAGCAAACTATGAAACAAAGAAAGGGAAAACAGTCTTATCTAGTCTTTGAGGGAAACTAGATAATAGTGCAGATAATGAGTATTCAAGGAACTGACACAAAAACATATGGGTGTTACATTTTTAAATAAACTGAAGAGATATTACTTTACTTACATTTTCAGAAAAGCCATTTAAAGATAACTATCTATCTACTACTATCTTAACGGCTGGGGGAATATATTAACTATTCTAGAATCTCTATCATGACTGCGATTATACAATTATATATACGCACAGATGTGCATTTCAGGTGGAAAGTCTACACCACTAGTGTTATTCTTCACCAGAGAGGTGCATCATCCTTCACAGGTTAGCATCCTTACCTACTACATATGCTTGGCCTGTATCCTCCATGGAAGACGAGTCAGATTCTTTTTTGGACCTGCTGAGACTCCAGACTGGGCTAAATGATCTGAGAAGGAGAGAGAGAGAGAGTAAGAGGAGTAGATTTAGCCCGAGGAGGCAACTTTCCTCATTGAACGGGGGCCAAGGAACGAAAAGGAGGCTGAATACAAAAAAGGTGAGCACTCACTTTCATGCTTACAAACTAAGGTTTATGTGAATTTTTTTTTTATGCATACAGAATCCAACTTAAAAATGTCATCTGTAAAGCTGACACGAGAGGGAGCAACTGGCACAAAAGGAGGTTGGTTACTAATTAAAATTCACACACACACACACACACACACACACACACACACACACACACACACACACACACACACACACACACACACACACACACACACACACA